>QKMX01346908.1:3015-13206 GCA_003401595.1 Venustaconcha ellipsiformis | reverse complement strand
AGAGTGTGACGACCAGCAGTAATTTACCAACGATTAAACAAGCAAACATAAAAAATGAAAATACAATTACGTAAATAAAGTAACAAAGTGAGATAACACAATTTAGAGAGAATCTGTCGGTTAGAAGCTTTGGTTTTGCATTATTGACCTTGTATTTTCAGCCTTTGTAGGAACCGTATTTTTCATAAATGGGGTCTCCAGCAAAATGGTCTGTTCACCCTCTGCGTTGCTCGTCTATTTCTCAGTATGCATATAACATTAATTTTAAACAATACTATATTTTCAAGTTGAAAATGTGTTGTATGCTTATTGTCAGCACAATATGTACATGTATGCAAATTATTATATTCGTAACTATTGTATTCATACATATATGTTTGGATTGAGGTATATGTGGTGTATTTTATTCATATGACTTAAAAGATCACATCAGAAACTATACATTGTAATTAATTTAACTGATAGGAGTAACAAGATTAGAGTCTTGTAATTTAAGTAAGTAAAAATGTTTAATAAACTACCAGAGTACAGTCAAAAAGATATATACAATTTTTGGAAATAACCTTGTAACATGTACAAAAGAGCAAAGGCACAAGTGACTTCATACCATACTGTTTGTCATTATCTCATTGTTGCCGATAAAACACTACTGTAACTATTAATAGACAACAAACTTAATCATTAAAGTCGATATTTTACTGAACTGGACACTTCTTTCAACTGAATGGACACAACCAAGAATACCATAGTGCATCTATTGTTAGAGAGAGGAATTTTCTTAATATTACCAATCACTTTTTAACTTCGTTACAAAATCCATTTATAGGATGTACTGGTAGGAATAGCATGCATTGATTAAAAAGTATTTGCTTCACTGTCTTTGTATGCTCACAAAATTAAATGTCAGCTAACAACCTTGACCTTGCAGCATTCCCTCAAATTCCACAACATAGAAATGTTTCACGTGTTTCTTATCTACGTGATTATATTTTTTGGCTAAATCTTCAATCACATAATATTTACACTTTATTTATTTATGTGCTTTTCCATCCAGTAAGGCAGTATTATAGTTTGCCCATGTAACCGATGTTGTCAAAACTGAAGCTTTATTATTGGTACATTGTGATGCCAAAGGGAAAAACGAGCAGATGTTGCCAGCTTTATTCAGAATGAGTATTTTAAGTGTCTTGCCTGATTCCCATCAACTTTCACACAATGAAGTCGCTTGTAATCTATATGTAAAGTAGATATGTCAATAAATCATCTGATTTGTTGAAATCTAGCTTGGGTAATGACAGAAATGTCGCAGTTTGTTTAGCCAATCAGCAATATTCCTTTTAACAGAGCCCATGCATAGCTGTCTACAATGGTGGTTTGACCAAACTGGATCATTTAGTATCAAAGTTGGTGGAAATTAGGATAGTTGGGAAATTTCTTTTTTGAAATGCAAGTTGCTGACATTTTTCTTGTGAAAAGTAATTTGATGGCATCTTTACGTTTGCATGACAATGTATTAGTAAGGCTACAGAGTCTTGAAATGCTGGTGAACTTGGACAAGTATAACAATATATTATCAGATAAAAATCATAAAGTTGTTTTTCTTATAGTGTGCTTGTAAAGGTGCATGATACCTCTGAAAAAGAAAACTGACATCTAGATTACAGAAAGGTTTCACTATAAACACGAATAACACTATAAAAATCGAGGGCTGTTTGTAAAAATGCAATTTCTTGAGTTACAAACATCATCTCTTTATATCTAAGGTGATGTGGAATAAATATATTTTCATGGTTTTGACCTATTTTAGTATAAAGATCAAATATAGTTCTTTAGGAAAAGCGATGGAGTATAGTTGAGATGTATACTGTGTTGAGTATAATTAGGACAGGACAGGGAAAGGTAACTCTTGAAACTGATCCCAGGGATGAGTTCTTGGGAAATAATTTACTGAGCTCTGCAAATGTGATACAACTTTGGAACAAGTGGCTTAGGTCTGTGATAATAAACCTTGAACATTGCAATGAATATACCATGAGCACATGACCTTGTCTTTTGTAATATCCCATGATTACTTGAGAATCAGAGTGGCATACCTTATAAATTTGCTTGCCAATTACCATATGCAGCATTGTTCTGTCCACCGCAGCTAACGAAAGCAATAACATTTAAACTGCAATTACCAGTTTTTCTGACTCTAGTACAAGAGAGCTAGTGAACTGTTTTTTTTTTTCATGCCAAAGTATATGTCATTTCACATTGCTTGGACGAAATGGAGCACAACATAAATAATTATTTTAATAATAGTAATAAACATAAACCATTTACTTCAGCATGAACGAATGACTTGTATATGGGTAAGATGTAATTCCAAATTCAAGTGTAATACTAATGAACTGCTAAATTTTACTTATATTTTATCAGTTCAAAGTACTTGTGAATGATAGTACATTTTTATGCAAATTTTCATGGCATTGCTAAGATTCTAAAGGGTATGGTGGGCATGCTTTGGAGTATTTAAATTATGTAAATCATTGTATTATATTAAAGCAAATTTAATTCTATTTTCTTTAAATAGTATATTACAGTAATTTTATTATTATTTCATAACATTTAGTTTGTTCTTTCGACATCCCTGTATTTTTTATTGCGTTCTTTCTCTGATTTACCCAGTGAAATGCTTTATTCAGCATGCATGTGTAAAAGACATGACTTTGATGTACCCAAAGTCAGTAGAATTGTTGGTTATTTTTTGAATAACTCGTGTAACATCTTTTTGTCCTAGAATGAAATTTAGTCAAGCATAATTGATAAACTATCTCGCTCTAAATACTGATAGTTATATATCTTTGCTATTTTGCAAAATGTGCAGCTTTAATACAAGCATATTGATGTATTTTGAATTTAAAATCCAACCTCTTTCATGACAAACGTTTCAACAAGAGGTTCAAGTGGGAGTGTATCTCACCTCAGTAGTTGACATGTGATAGCTTGCAAACTCACCATCTCTCCACCAAAATTAAGCTGTATTGGTTTAATGGTTAAGACGTTGGACTCATTACTAGACGGTTGTGGGTTTGATCCACACCATCTGATAAAATGGTCAAAGGTCAAGCTTGGTGTGGCTGTTGAAACAATGGTTTCTGCAAAATACATTAGTTCTATAACACATACCTGAGCCAGACTTTGTGGATGGCTTGCATTTGAAGTAGAGCAGAAGCCTATTCATTTTGGAGTTAAAGATGAAGGTTACTTGGACTTAAAGGAGTGACACTTTTTCAGCAGTTACAAATCACATACCTTGACCCAATTTTGTGGCTGTCTTGCAATTAGGTCAATAACAGTAGCATGTTGATTTTGAGGTTTAAGGTAAAGAATGTTTCTGAAAGAAAAAATGGTTTTGCAAAGTAATATTTGTTCTAGCTGAATGAACTGAACTAAAATTTGTGGATACTTTGCATTTAGAATAAGGAAAATGACCATTGATTTTTAGCTTCAACGGTTATAGTCATGGAATGAAAGAAATAAAATAGTTTTTGCATAAAAACATTAATTCTGTACAAAGTATATTTGCCAAAGTGTTTGGTGGGCTTGCAAAAAATTACAGAAAGGAGCTCCAATGATTCGGGGGTCATATGCTAGGGTCATTTTGGCTCAAAGAAAAACAGGTTTTGCATATTAACTTGTGTTCTACTTCGAGTTCCTTGACAACACTTTGTGGATGGCTTATTTGTAAGGTGACAAAGAAAACCTGTAGAGTTTGGGATTTAAAGATTAGAGCTCGTGGTGATAGGAAGTTGAAATCATTTCTGCACTGTAAATTTAGTCTAAGACCACATATATTAATTGAAGTTCCATTGGTCCATGCTAGTGTCTATTAATAATTCTTATAAATAATTAGGCACCTGCACCAGATTCAAGTGAGATAACTTGTCTGGTAAACTTGTCTAGAAGTCATATTGTAGCATTCAAGGGCTTTTAAATGGTTATCGTAGGCAGAACAGCATTTGGGGTATGTTCTGGTGAGCTTGGAAATGTGGCTTTCAGAAATTTGAAAGCGAATAGTCATTTGACAAACATTGATGTTCTTCAGTCATGTTGCTGAGTCTGTCTAACATGAAAGTACATTACTTGGTCTATACTTCAACTGATTGGCTATAAAATGAGCACTTATGGTAATAACATAGGTCACCAGAACATGATCATTAAGTGGTCATCATCAGATCTTCGTGTAGGACTGTGGAGATCAGATTTTAATCAGACTGACTTGCAAGCTTAATCGACTGGGTATTTCAGTATGGGTCACGAGTATTTTTGTGAAATTTCTCAGAAGATGCTTGATAATAAAGTTAGTGTCATGTATCCAGGAACAGGAGCCCTGTAGTGATCATATTTTCTTTCTGTTTATTAATCCTTTTGTCCATCCATTCACACTTTTTGTATCCAGAACATCGTATGTTTGTGACATGGATTTTTAATGTTGCTTTATAAAACTTTCAGTAATATCACTACAATGTCAGCAGTGTGGCAATTTATTGCGATGTCTTGCACTGGGGCATCGTGCTGCAGACATGTAGCATGATGTCACACCCAATCACATTATCCTGATACCAGAATGACCAGTCTTAACAATAACCTCGATGCTGAGCACCTAGTGGCAGCTGTTTGTACCATTTTTAAAAATAAGTCTTTGATATGACTTAGCCGGGATTCAAACCCATGACATTCCATCTGAAGCAGATGATACCACTAGGCCACAGGAGTGGTCAATCAGAATAACTGCAGATTTACTTGTTGGGTGATTCCTTTTTTGTATTCGAATTGTACATTGTCTTGCCACCTCCATTTGAATAGTATTATGGCCCCTCACAATTAATTTATCTGCATATCTCGGCAACCCGTAAGCATTCTTGGATGCCATTTGATAGGTGAATTGCATGTCAATGTTCCTTTTAATGCTTTTGTCATTTCAAGGCCAATTTTTATGCCATGACCAATTAAACATAAATTACAGCAAAAATGGCATTAAACTAAACCAATCTGTTTAGAAAGAGGAATGTACTTTTGTGTGGTTAAATTAATTCTAAGTATGCAAATATTTAATATCTATGTTTCCTTGATCACATTCTGGAATGCCAAGATCCCTCATCAAAGAGCATAATTTGAACCTCACATTTAATGGAACCTTTCAGAAATACAGAAGATAGAATCAATCTACCATGTCATTGGCATTATATAGGATACTCTTATTCTTTGATATGGACCAAGACTATGCTTGAGCCAACAGCGCGGGATCGGAGGCACGAATCTAAAAATAGTGACATTATTAAAATTAGTTTTACTAAATTAGATTGCCTTGATGAATCTGCCAGTATGGAGGGAAGCTGATGGCCTAAAAATAATTGGTATAAATTTATATACTTGCTATTATTGTAGGTATGTCTACTGATATAAGTTGGCAGCAGACAGGTCCACTTTTTGTGCCGTAACTGTTGGGCTCTAGGAGAATAGTGCTTTCACTCTGGTGCATCAAAGACCAAAGATAAAAGAGGAAAAATTAGTGTGCGAACACCAAAATGTATCTCTCATAACATCCACCAGTGATGAAAGATTAAAATAGGCTAATGAAGTAGCAATAATCCCGATTTGATGGGCATTCATGAATATAAGATCTTTCTCAGTGCAGCACTGTTAAACTCTCTACAAAGTGAGGACAGTCTATCTGAAGATCTTGGCAGGGCCCTTAATAGGTATGAAGAGACGCTTCCAGCCTTTATTTTTCTTCTCGATGCAGCTAAATAGAACCATAATGCTCTAACTGAACAGAGAAGTCGATCTTGATATTTCCAGCACCGATACATGTACTTCTGAGATCTGGAATCTGTAAGGATTGGAGGTATAGAGGGTAGCTGTATTTTTGCCCAAAGGCCCAACTGACAAAGGAGAGAACAAACTCGTAACTGTAGTAGAGCTGTAAATATCTTTCTTCTGTAAAGAAGACATTAATCTTGTTCCTTCTTGCAATGCTAAGGAGAGTAAGAAAGTAGTTTTAAGGTAAGGTTCTCGAAGGAATCTTTACCCAGTAGTTCATAAGTGGTTTTTGAGCCCACAACATAAACGAGAAATTTCATTTTGGCACTGGTGAGCAAGACACTTGTTCCTGCAGCTCAATACTTGATATGATCAGAAAGAGAAAGGGTCAGAAACAATATATGGACCATTAGAGAACTTGACACTAAGTCGACCAGTCAAGTGAGGCAGCTGCTTGTACCATTCTTATGTCTTTGATACAACTCAGCTGAGGTTCAAACCAGTGTTTAGTATAACGGCAGAGTTCACAATCCAGCTGAACCCAAGGCATTTTCTTGGAGGAAAATTTGGGATGTGAAGGTATGCATTCTGAAGGTTGATAGAGACTGCCCAGTTGTATGACTTTATGGCAATCTGGTTGGGGCAGTTGTGTCCATCTTGAATGTTCCCTCCTGAACAAATTTGTTTTAGAGTGGAAAGCTTGATGATAACCATCACTTTACTTCTAATTTGGAGACCAGGAATAGAAAACCAGAGGCTGGTCATTTGCCAACCTCTCTAATGCACTTGCTCCCTTAATTTAGCCCATTGTGGTGAAAAAGAATTTGGGTCCTTGCAGGAGTAGGAAGTTCCAGGAAACAAAGCTAGTATAATTCCTTTTGTATAAAAGAACCTATATGCCTTCCATTATGCCCAACCAAATTTCTTAGTATCCATAGGAACCCAGGAAGAGGGATCAACAGCAGGAGTGGGTTTGACTCATTCCATTGGTTAAAGGGGAGGAGTCCACATGCTTCCTCCTCTGACCCCTCCTGCTGCCTTGTCTAACTACTAGATGGACAAGAGGGAGGCTTGAATTGATGCTTCCTGGACAATGGAGGCTGCATCCTTTTAAAGAACATAGAAGGCCCCAAAAGGGGTTGTCAGGATGTGGACACTTTCTGGTCAGGTTTCACTTGCCAGGAGTGGCTGTGAGGGACCAGAGCTGTTGATCCATCAGGTATTGAGGTGTCATAGAGGGAAGAGTCTTTACCTAGGCCAACCTTTACTCTGTAACTTTTTAGGGGGCAGGAACGATTTTTGTCTCCCCTTGATTGTCCTGTGGGAGAGTGGCCCTGCCCCACTTCTTTTTGTTTGTATCACATCAGCAGAAGCAGGTCCATGATATGCAACAAATGGACATTGATGAGATGGAATCCCACAAGGATTGAAAGGGAATATATTAAAGGGTTATACTAATCTAATCCCCTTCAGACCAGTATATGCAATCCCTATCTGCAACTAAACTGATCAGTAGAATGGAGACCAGGGTGTATTGACCCTGTCTCTCTTCCCATATTACTAATGGTACTGCACTGACCATTGACCAGTATTTAAAGACAAATGTCTGGTGGCTGGTCCTGTGATAATGATCTGGTAGATAAGTCTGCATCAGTGGTCTTCCCATCTTAGAGGTGCATGATCTGGTCCCTGGCACCTCCATCGGACCACCAACTGGATTGAGTGCTGAGACTTTTCTGTGTATTACATATTTATACTCCAAGAGAGACAGACCCTATACACTCCTGGGATCAAGGAGTGCCTACCATGATTGAGTGTGCAACTCTTAAGGCCTTTATATCTCAACTTTTTGAGAAACAGTTCCCATACCCTACTTGAATTAAGTAGTGCTTAACCTGATTAAGTTCAACTCTTTAGGACCATTGCATCTCTGGATTTCACACAAGAAAAATTCCATACAATCCCGGGACATACAAGTTATATTCCAGGTCCTGTAGAAATGAAATTGTCCCATTGGAAAGATGGAAGAGGAAGATCCAATAGACACCTGGGGATTGAGAAGATAAGGACACATACTCTCCTGGAATAGAGGAATATAGTGGAAATATTTGTTTCTTCCTCCCTTTCTAGGTGCACCTAATCTTGGCATATCCCAAACATCATCAGGTTATAGGCAACATAATGGATAACCATCTCTTTATATGCACTTTGTATGGGATAAACATGAGAACCCCATGAAGCCTTCTTTTGCACACATTTACAACAACATTTATGCAGTTATGTTTTCAAAAACAGTGCAATGAAATTATTTGATGTTAAAATCAAAACTACTTTTTAAGCAAATAGTTTTTGAAGTAGTGCAATAAACTTATTTAATGCAACAATTCAACTGGTATTGCTGAAGTGAATACTTGTTTGACAGTGTCCTATCAATGCAATAACTGAGCATACTGCCCTAAAAAAAAGTATTTATTAACCAATTTCCACAATTGAGAAGCAAAGCAATTAATGCACTGCCTAAGCATGTACTTTAAATTTCCAGAATTGATTAATAAAGGTGCCTCAAGATTCTATATCAAAAACAGGAGATTTATCTCTGTGGTTTGAAGTTATTCATGTCATGTCATAAATGGTCCTATGATGAATATGACTTCAAACAAATGTCATTTTTACACAGCAAACATCTGATTGATGAAAGCACACTGAAATTTGTTAACTAAATTAATTAAATGAATTCATTTTCAAAGACATGTTCAGCATTGCTCATCTGGCATAATTATGAATATTTCACAATATGCATTTTGTAAATTCCATTACTTTCTGTATACTTAATTTCCGTGTTTTTTATAAAATGTTGCTGTAGTTTCATTTCAGGTATAACAACTTTTTCATCTTATTTTATTGTATGAAAGCTGATATTATTTACAATATCTCTACAAAGTATTTGAAATAACCTAATGCAATAAATCTATAAAATACTGAAAATGTCATATCATGACCAAATCCTGTTGAATGACACAGCAACAAATCTCTTTAATACATGGGCATTATGTTCATTGTCAAATTATCTTTGGAATAAATAGCAATAAGCAATTACTCACAGGCAGAACAACCAATTATAGATTGTTAAAGAACTTATTGTTTGATGCCTCATAGAGGGACTGTTCATATTCACCATTCTTGTGACTACTGAGAGAAACATTGTTAAGTTGTTCATTAAACATAAAATATGTACAGATGATCTCTGTGCAGTCTTTACCAGATGTCACTCCATGCAAAGATTACAAAAGATGCAATGTGTAGATGACATTTACTGGGTCTGTAAGCAAGTTTAAATAAACTTTTTTTTAAAGAGGCCACGGGTATCTGAGTTGTCCAAGTGCAATCAATTTACAGATCACAAACATCTCACCTCGGTCTGCATGGGTTCAAATCTTGGGCTTGCCACAAATGGGTATGTGATAAAGCTTGCTAGCAGCTTCTTGTGTTTGGGACTGTGTGCTTCCTCCACCAGATCCACTGATGGCCATGTATCAGATTGGTAAAAAATGGCATTAAACACATTTTTAATAAAGAAAAAGTGATTTAGCATCATGAGGAATAGAATGAACAGATTTTTTTTAAGTGTAACACTGAATTGCTTATTTAAGTATACACCAGATGTAGTTATGCTAGATTAACTCATCCTAAAACTTTAAATATGGTCGTCTTTTTCAAAACAAACAACCTGCACAGCTTGCATGCTACAATAAATGTATTTTTAATTCTATTGAGGTATGAAATTGTCACATGATATTATATCTTGAAAGTATGCTGAAATCAATGTTAAAAATATAATATTTTGAAATTATTCTATAAAGTTAATGTTTCAGACATTGAAAAAGGCCATTACCAAACTTTTCCACTGAATTTCCTTTTGCACATTTGGGTCAAAAGTAGTAAAAATATATTTTTAAAATATCTGCAAGTTGTTTTTCATGAAATCACTTCTTATCTAAATTATTTTGGCCATTTACATGTCCATATAGTTATTTTATTAGTTCCTTTCCCTTCAGTGTTTGTGTGATTTAGATTTTTTACGTAGTTTTAACAATTTTCCTTCAGTAGAGGCAAGGGTATTCCATGATCATGTTCCTTCAGCATTGGCTATAAATGTTAATTATTTCCACTACAAAATAGGATAATGTGTTCATAATATATGTGCCTCCTCCAATATAATACAACTTCTGCAAGTTTGGTTTAATATACAAGGGTAAAGTTCCAAGTCAAATAGTGCCAAAACTTACTCAAAAAATGTAAATAAAACTTACCTACTGGTCAAGTATTTTAAGCATAAAGCCTTATACAGTGAGACCTGTCTTGAAAGACCACTGCTATGTGAGA
>QKMX01346906.1:13493-28829 GCA_003401595.1 Venustaconcha ellipsiformis | reverse complement strand
GATTTTCCATGGATTGATAGTTCTTACCAGGATTTTCCATGTGTTGGTGGTTTTTACCAGGAGTTTCCATGGAATGATAGTTCTTACCAAGATTTTCCTTGGGTTGGTAGTTCTTACCAGGATTTTAATTGGATTGATAGTTATTACCAGGATTTTCCATGGGTTGGTGGTTTTTACCAGAATTTTCCATGGATTGGAGGTTCATACCAGAATTTTCCATGGGATGGTAGTTCTTATCAGAATTTTCCATGGGTTGGTGGTTTTTACCAGGATTGTCCATGGGTTGATGGTTCTTACCAGGATTTTCCTTGGGTTGGTGGTTCTTACCAGGATTTTCCATGGATTGGAGGTTCATACCAGAATTTTCCATGGATTGGTAGTTCTTACCAGTATTTTCCATGGGTTGGTGGTTCATACCAGAATTTTCCATGGGTTGGTGGTTCTTACCAGGATTTTCCATGGATAGGAGGTTCATACCAGAATTTTCCATGGATTGGTAGTTCTTACCAGTATTTTCCATGGGTTGGTGGTTCTTACCAGGAATTTCCATTGGTTGGTGGTTCTTACCTGGATTTTCATTGGGACTTTATCTACCAGATATACAGGCCATCATGTGCTGAACAATGGCAATAAACCAGAAAACAACAAAACAATCTATACCCATAATAACTAGACTGCTTACAGGATGTACATGTGGCATGTGTAAGATGTGCTTTCTATTTCTAAAACAAATGTCATGAAACTATTTGCTTGGCTTTGATTGAAATTTTAAATAAATTGATGACACTTACTTACCTTCCAGCACTGATGCAAATTGTATCTAAACTCACAAGATAATACCTAGATAAGTACACATGCACTCATTTCTGTCTGTAAAAATGGAAGAAAAACAACTATTGATAACACCAACTTCCTCAGCCCACAGGAATTTAAATGTTACTGACAACTACCACTCCTTTAGCCCCCCAGGAAGGAAAAGTAACTGATAACTGCCAAAACTTGACCCCAAGGAAAGGAAAAACTTCTTAACTGTAACTCCCTTGACCCCAAGGAAAGGAAACTCTTGCTATATTAGCCCCCAGAAAAGGAAAAAATATTGATGCCTCACAATCCATTGGACCCTGGAAATGAAATTACTAATAACTCCCACCCCCTTGTCCCTAGGAAAGGAACACTGATAAATTTCACTTCTTTGCCCCACCCCAAAGGAACAACTTGATAACTGCCACTCCCCTTGCCCCACAGGAAAGGAAAAATCACTAGTAACTCCTACTCCCTTGGCCATAAGGTAAGAAAAATATTACTGGTTACTCCCACTCCCTTAGCCACCAGGTAAAAAACTTCCAGCAAAAGAGTTGAAATTATCAATAGTTTTACCTTTCTTTATGGTCAGAAACAGGTGTCTGCATCTGATAGTCACCATAATGAAAAGAATTTGGCTAAAGTTTTGAGTTAAAAATCGAATGTGCATGGTCTGGACTGACCTATCACTTTGAGAGATGGTTGTTATCCAAGTGATTTATGTTTACATTTTTTATCGTAATGAAAACAAAAACACTGAAGACTTTAATCTAGGACCAAGGAAGTGTTTTGAGTAATACAAGGAATTTACATAGCTGAAGTCTTAGTTATTAAATATCTTGCTCCATATGAATGATGCTGTATATTTGGAAGAAAATTCAACAAATTTCTGCCATCTGTAGTAACTTTAAACTTTCCTTTACAAATATGCATAAAAAAGGTGCTGGTTTCTTGAAATCTTCTATGCGGTAAAGAACAAAACCAAAAAAATGAACATGTTTTACTCACTGAATGATAAGGGAGATAATGAGTGTAAAAGTAACAGTGTAAACCATTTTACTCACCCAACAACAAGGGAGATAACTAGTGTAAAAACAAAGGCAATAACTGAAAAGAGAAAGAATGTCTGAGCTTTTACATTGTCTATTTTTCTCATTGTTAAAGTCCTAATTATTCAAAATATACTCATGTACATGGAAAATTTTATGTCATTTTCAATATAATACACTGTATGTTTAAGATTATTATTTTTGTATCACTTACTTACTGATCGTCATAATAATCAATCAATATAAAATAAATAATGTACATACTAGAATAGCAAGCTCCAATTTTAAAAAGCTGTAAGCATATAAACTGGGTGGTACATTCTGTCCCAACATGGTTTTGCTGAACAAAACACAAGCAAGATTTGTTTTTTTGACTGGTTTTAAACCTTTAAACTTAAGTTGTAAGTAGCAACCAGGAATGCAGAGTACTAAGTTTGAAGAAACAATATGAAACTCGATGTGAGTTTTAGCTGTCATTTCATTCCAGAGTGGAATGCTGGAATTGACATGTGTACTCAGAAAGGTTATCTGTATGAGTGTTTAAACCAAGTGTGTGTGTGTGTGTACTTACTGAGGTATGTAAATGTTTCACACTGATTATGGTAATTGCCCTTTTACTGTATATACAAACCAAAATATGAATTTCAAAACAGAAATCTGGCCATTTTCATTGGTTTTGAGCTTCTTACTGATGGATCTCCAAAAGACTCTATAACCAAAGCTTAAACTTACCTGAATGAGGTTTTTGAAATTCACAACAAGATGGTAAAGTTACAGCTGATCCATTTACAGCATGTACCTTTTTAATAACAGCACATACCCAGACACTGCATAAAGCACCATCAGATCAGAGTCTATACCAAAACCATTAGTAGAAAAAATACAACAGAACAGACCATGATATGATGGTTCTTCTTATGCTGGCATATCTGGGTCTACCCAGTTCATATTTTGATGTGACTTATATACATCTAACATTAATTCAGATGATCTGAAAAGTATCATATATAATAATGCCATCCATTTATCTGATTGAACCTTATTACAGTGAAACTACCTTGAATGTAGACCTCCATATAAAGGAGAATTGCTATTAAATGTCATCATGTAAACAACCATTGTCTTCAATTTACCTACTAATTTCATTGACTCAAAAGTGATGCTCTCCCTAATAAAGAACTTTCCTGGTCTTTGTTTCACTACACATATTAAGATTTCCTTTCTTGGATTTACATCTGTCTTGTGGATTAGTTTGAAATTATGAGGTTTTCAGTTGATATAAGACAGGCAATAAGGAAATGTAGTCACAATATCCTTATTCTTTCTGAAAAAAGTATTGATTTACCTCTCACAATAATGCCAGTACTGTCCAATATATCATAAGCAAGATAATGCACATTAATATTTTGATATACTGAAATAAAAATTTTAATGATTTTATTTATATAATATATACCAATTATAGTTTTGGATGGCATTACCAATGTCTGGCTTGTACGTTTTAACTATTCTTTAATCTGACCAGAAAATGTGGCACATTTATGCCATCATGAATATGAATATTAACAGCAAATATCTGTCACTGATATCACTGAAGTTAATAATAGATTTTACACTTCAGTTGAGAAAATCAGAGGAAAGGTGAGCAGTTTAGCTGTATAAATACAGTCCAACCTCTTATGCATTTATGATGACCCCAACCTAAGCTTGATCATGGTGACAAGTCTATAGTAAAACTAAATGCATGAATAGTGCAAGTACAGTGATAGGTTAACATGCATATCTTCTGACATTAACAATATGTACTAAATTTCACAGCAATTCAATGCAAACTGTAAAAGTAGCTGCATACATTATTTGTACTATATACTGCATCCTGATAAAAATAAAAAATGAAAATGATAGCAACTCTTTAAAAAAACCCAGAGCAGGCAATGACTTGTCAATATCTTTAGATGATGACAATGATATGGACTAAGTTTCACAAAAATCCAGATAAAAATCCTGTAAGACAAGTTGTGTTCACAATATTCTGTCTTATGTGACATTAAGCTGCAGGACAAAATGGTATACAATACTAAAATCAGTGTCAGAGTCAGAAACTTGTGTGTATATCTTTAATGACAATAACATATAAACACTTTTATGGTGAATCTATTAGACTAGTTATATTCAAATGATGATAACTTGTACAAAGTGTCATGGTGATCCAATGAGACTAGTTACATTCAAATGATGACCATAACTTGTACAAAGTGTCATGGTGATCCAATGAGACTAGTTACATTCAACATGACTGTACAATATTTTATGTTGATCCAATGAGATCCACCATGTACAAAGTTTCATGGTTATCCAATGAGACCAGTTATATTGAAATGATAACCATGCCTTGTACAAAGTTTCATTGTGATCCAATGAGACCAGTTATATTCAAATAATAACCATACCTTGTACAAATTTTCATGGTGATCCAAAGAGACTAATTATATTCACAAGATTATGTCATATAACAAATTCACAAGATTCTGTCATATAGCTGAAATTCAGGTGCAATTCAATAATAGCAAAATCTCAAACAAAATATTATAGATGGACAAAGACCTGTCAACATAAGCATCTTGAAATGTTGATCATATTCTGTTGATTGGAAGACTGGGACAAGGAAAACCTAATGCCAGGCAACAATTGTTCTAAATGTGAAATCCCTGTAAAGTAACCCCCCCCAAAAAACTAAATGAATTTCCAGCAAATGACATTTGTTTTAATGAGACTTGGGGTACCTGGATATACATGTATGCCTAATGATCAATAGTTGAGTGTCAGGTTATTGTTATCAGTAAAGAGGTCGCAGTAACCCACAGGTGTCAGCTACATATTATCTGGTTAAGCCATTGTCCCCTTAGGGTGAATCCATAATGAAACAAAACTCTCATATCTTTGTCTTTTCCCCATACACCACAATATGGTTGCAGCTTCTTTCATCTCTGGCCTAATAGTAATTGTATGCACATAGCAACATCTGCTGTCATTACAATGTTGATATCAATAAAGCTTCAGTCTTGAAAATACAGATGACCTGCAAAAATGGTAATTACCTAACCAGATGAAATATCACACAAATTGTTACTTTATCTATCTATAACTTTCCAAAGGTCCGACTCATAAAGATCTATGACAGCTCAATGTAACAGGTAAAATTAAAACAAACAAAAGCAAAGTTTAAAATAAAACAAACAAAAATAAAGTTTTCTTTACACAGTTCTAGACTAAAAACAAGTTGGCAGATTAAGTATAAGTTATTTATAGCTTCCAAACTCTGTTACAACTCTATGGTCTTAAACTAAGTAACATAAAGTAGCAAAAACAACAAGTTTCATAAAAGTCAACAAATAATTTGATTCTCAAAGTTACAAAGTTAAATTTAAGAGGAATTTGCAGTACTGTGAATTAAGTCCCAAATAATCATAAAGTTCTATCAAAAGACCAAAAGTATTGAGTGTTCCAAATTAATTCCAATCTTGAATGTGCTGATGTGAATTGTCTTGCTGTAGCACAATGATAGAATCCTGAGTGTCTTATAAATGAATTTACAATAGTCCAAAAATAGCATTTTAGTCCAAAATGTCAATGAGCAATTTGTAATTCTAATTAATAATTTGAATAAATAATTCCTCTAATATCATAAAAAACACATCTAATACACTGATATTAATATAGGACTTTGTTTACAACTTCAGCCTATATACCATTCCAACTTGACCTATGTTACAATAACATTTTATGAACAACTCCATCATCTTAATGGAAAATTATCCTAAACTGTCAACAAATTTGTTTCTAGAAGTCTCTAAGGTCATATTCAAAAGGTTAGGTCTTGAACTCAAACCTAAGGAAGCATCTATTTATAACTTGCAAACAAGACAAAAACATGCAAGTAGTTGGGTACACACTAAAACTCTATCCTCAATCACAGACAAAGGCATGAGTACAGAGTATTATTTTACTCAGCCCAGTCAATATTAACCTGGTCAATATGAATGCTGAGTGGTCTTCCTGAGCCTTACTATATAGCTCTGCCCCTGAGAGAAGGTTCTGACTTAATTGGTAAATTAAAGCTGGAATTTGCAGTTATTGAAAGAAGACATTCTTGTCAATATGAAAAGAATCAGTAAACTGATGTATGAACCAAAATCTCAAATTTTCACTGTAAGTACTAAATACATTTGCAGGTAAGTCAGGTCCAAAATTAGCCAACATAGACCTTGATCTGCTGTTTTAAAATATGGGTCTATGTAGTTGGATCTGACTTGTGCTTTTATTTATTTTTATTTAATTTTTTTATTTACCACTGGAGTCTTATAAAAACAGAATTATGTGTACTTCTTGGATTTTTGATACATTCAGCAATGAGGTAGATAAATACAAAATATATAATATAAAAAAAATTATAAAAGGAAAAAATCCTAAAAACTCAAACTTTTAAAAATTATTTTTAAGTGTTAGGTTTTACAAGTTTTACTATATACTGCAAGTGCAAGCTGCCTGCATCACACATTACCCTTTATTAGTGTCATGACATCATATAAACATTGTCCTCCAAAAAAAGGCATATTTAACATTTAGAAATGCCATAATGTAACTGTGAAGTAATTAAAAATCATTGATGTTATGTGGTAAAAAGAATACTGAATTTGTCTTCATTAGATCTGAAATGTATGAAAGTCAATAAATAATGCAATATGCCACTAACTCTTTGCCTCTTTTATATTTCATGCTCTTTCAAAGCAAATTCTAAGCATCTTGCAGCCAGCAATTATTCAGTTGTATTTTCATCCATTCTTCAGTTTTAACTAATATCAGCACTACAATGGTCTTGTTAATTGTAACCCTGTAGTTGTATTTTTCCGAACATTTTCATACTGTACCATGCTATGTAGTCAGTTTACCATTTCCATACTGTACCATGCTATGTAGTCATTGTATCATTTCCATACTGTACCATGCTATGTAGTCAGTGTACCATTTCCATACTGTACCTTGCTATGTAGTCAGTGTACCATTTCCATAGTGTACCTTGCTATGTAGTCAGTGTACAATTTCCATACTGTACCATGCTATGTAGTCAGTGTACCATTTCCATAGTGTACCATGCTATGTAGTCAGTGTACTATTTCCATACTTGTTGGAAAACATGTTGCAAACACTGCACCAAATAAATATTGGATATGGAGGTAAAACCTATGAAGGCATGTACAGTTAGTGTTGCTTCTGTGATAATCAAGGCTACTAGCTACTTTCTACAACTCCTATTACTTACTGAAAAAGGTGAGAAGACCAACAAGAGTTGTGATTTGTTTCTTCTCTAAAGGTGCTGGAGTTGGTGTAGTAGAGGGCAAAGGAACTATGGAACCTATAGGAAAAATATAAAGTAAATTAAAACTACAAAAATTTCATGAAACATCAAAAGTTTTGCACAGAATATTAAGAATAATAAAAACATTACAAACTTCTTTTATTCAAGATGGAATTTTATAAAAACTAAGATAAAACATTGTTATGATAAACAGGAAGATGATTTCTGTTGCAATTAAATTTAGAAGAATGGTGATGTGCCAGTAAAATATTCTATAAAGAGTGGGAAATTAATGATTCTGCATAAAGACAGGCATGCATGTTTTATTTTTATCAGCACACTTTAGGAAAGAGCGACGATCTTGTGACTGACCATGGACCAATCTGTCTGTCTAGATAGACCTAAGTCTGACCATGGACCAATCTGTCTAGATAGACCTAAGTTTGACCATGGGCCAATCTGTCTAGATAGACCTAGGTCTGACCATGGACCAATCTGTCTAGAGAGACCTAAGTCTGACCATGGACCAATCTGTCTAGATAGACCTAAATCTGACCATGGACCAATCTGTCTGTCTAGATAGATGTAAGTTGCTTTAAAGCATATACTGGAACAGAGTTGATTAAATATGTGCATCATGTATTAAGGCTTACATCTTAATCTGCCTGATTTTAAAAAAATATCTTCCCAAAAAATTTAAAAACATATTTTGGTACATGAGCTTGTCAGTACTTTACTTCCAAAGTTGCTCAAAAGGATTTTAATGAAAATTCTCAAGTTTAATAAATGATTACACAATAACATTTTACTTCTTTTATATGCATTATTGTGGAATAGTTTAAGGTTTGTTGAAATACAGGTACTATGAGAAGTCCAGAACAAAGGTAAAGCTTCTCTTTCCTTCAACACTGTGTAAGGATTTTATTGACAGGATATAAAAATGGTTAGTGTAGATACATGATAAAGTAATAATTTTGTCATCTGCCTCACGTCTGGACAAACATGTGGAAAACTGACTGAAAAGGAAGTTTTTAGATGTCAAGTCGTAGTATGAGGCTTATCACTATTTATCACCCATCTTCCACCATTTATTTAATGATATTTATTTAGGTTAAAAGAATGCGAAGATATTTGAACCGTTTTCCTCTTTGGATCAAATTTTGAAAAATTTCATAAGTAATTGTTGAGAAAATGGAAATTTTGAGAAGTGAATTGATTATTTTAAAAGGATTATACTGAATTTTACTATACTGATTATGCAATATAATGCTGTGCCTCTTTTTGTTTATAATTTCTGAAACATTTTCTTAGAAAAGGAGTATTCTGAAAAACAAGAAGAACAGGGAGTATATCTCAAACCCATGTCAAACCATTGCTGCAAAATGTGTCACCTTGATCACAAGGTAAACTTGTTGCTAGATTGTGCATGTGTTACAAAGAGAAAAACCTGTTGCTACACTGTACATGTACTATGAATAGAAAAACATGTTGCTACATTGTACATGTGCTATGAACAGAACGGGATGTCTCAAGCAGACAGTAATCCACTCAAGCTGACAGTAATCCACTCAAGCTGACAGGACAAAAAAACGCATGCAGATACTATGCCTAATTAAACCTGCAAAATTTAATGGTTAGTAATTATTTTCCATTCTTTTAAAATTAAAGAATGATAAATATGAACATTCTTACTTACTTGAGCATCAAGTGATAAGTCCCAGGTTAGTATGCTATAAATAGATTTTACTTAATGTTTCAAAATTAGTCATCGTTTTTGATTATTTATATTATTTGGATTTGTTTTGTTTATTTTCAGTGTTGCAAATGTTTGGGTTTTTTATTTTCATTTTTAAAAAATACATTTGATCATTATGTTTCAGGTTTGTTCTATTCATTTTCATTGTTGTGAACAACATCTGACTTTGTTTTATTCGTTTTTGTTGTTTTATAGATTAGTTGGGTTTATACTGTTCATTATCACTGTTGTGTGTCTTATTTGGGTTTGTTCCTCTAATATGGGTTTGACAATAAACAATTTCTACATCAAATGGAAAGATTGTCATACTGTTTGACATTTTGTCAGTCATGTAAATGGTTGATAAAGATGTGTAATTTGGGACAATTAATAATTAACATAGTAGAAGTGCAAATATATGCATGTTATATATCAGTTTTTGAACTAGCCTTTGTGGTAAAAATGAGCTTGCATTTTACCCCTCCACGGTAAAACTGAATGGAATAATATTAAACAATAGTGAGAGATAAATTACCTCCCTTAGGTACAATAATAATGCTCACACAATACCATCAAATTTGCTTTCATAATTGCATTACATTCAATTTTGCTTGCATTTGCTGTGATCATTGCTTTACACTGGCATTAGTGCAGAATGGTAATATTTTGCCTAATGGATGTAAGGTAACATGAATTCCTAACATGCAGTGATGGAATACAGACTGATGATATGTTACAATGTAGCATACAGTAGCCATTGTTTTATAATGATGATTTCAAATTGAAAGTATATCAGAGATGTCATACATAATCTAGTTCCTTTACCCTTGGTTTTTGATTAGGCTGGAATAAGTATTAAATTAAGGATGGAATAAGTATTAAAGGAGGATAAATTAACATGTTTGTGTACTAATGCATGGAGATGATGTACCAACATTGACATGACCTAAAGGTTAACATGCTTGTGTACCATGGAGATGATGTACCAACATTGACATGACCTAAAGGTTAACATGCTTGTGTACCATGGAGATGATGCACCAACATTGACATGACCTAAAGGTAAAAATAGCCATATGGCAGCAATGTACTCTAAATGATGAGCTGTGGGGAGTGTGAATAGGATCTACTATTTTAATTTCAGACATGATCCAACTTACAAAGGTCATGAGGATAAAAAGGTTCACTGTCATAACTCATTTCATCTTCTTCCTTTGCAGCACAATACACAGGAAGTGACAAATTCATTCTGCAATCAACACCATATAGATATAACTTATTCCTGAAGATAGTGGTAGTGTAGTTGGCATCAGAATCTGGAACGATCCAGATATACTGGATTTTGGCATTGTAATACATAGGTGCTGCAGACTGTGATGAAGATTTACAAGAAATTGTCCCGTTAACTTCATACCCAGATGTTATGACAGATCCTGGATCAACACTGATGATTGGAGTTAGTGGTGTTTCTGAAAAAAGTAACATGTAACACGTTTCAATACCTAGCAAACAGTGTTTGTAAACATATAACACCAATATCATGGCCTGGAAATCATAAAACTTGGTCTTGAGTTTTATAGTTTGTCTTTGATCAATGTCAAACAATTTAACATTTTGAAAGATCATTTCTGATTGGATGATAGTAAATAGTCACTCTCAAGCACTTAACTCAGAGTTTTATCTCTTCATCAGATCTGGAAATCAATAAAATCTGTACTTCAGTTTGAGGCTGAGTATCCAGTTTCAGCCAATCAAATTTGAACTTTCAAACATAATGTTGTCTATGGCAAAAAATTCAAGCTCAGACAAAAACTAAAACATTTAATGATCTTTAAACCTGCTGTTGCATAATGCACTGACAGATATAAGTCAAAGATTTTCTCACAAAACTGAAATTAAAATGACCAGTCACTACTGGAATAACTCAATGGTAAAAAATCACATTGGAAAGCAGCTGATCTGCCAGCTATCCATGTAGATAATGATTTAGATTTATACTTATGGCTGGATGTACATTATAAAATGATCAAACATGAAAATCTGCAAAAGATCTCAAACAATTTAATCTAGAAGGAGATTAAAAAAGCAACAAGAAAAACTTTATGATTCAGTGTTTTTAAGTCTCAACAGAAAAATTTTACTTTCTGAAATTTTATCACAGCCAAAAAAACCACCAACCATGTGAATAAGTGGAACTGAAATATACAATATAGGGATGGTATAATCAAAAGATAATCTAATTTTAAAAAATTCTTGTTGACAAAAATGAACAAATCAATAAAATATGTTTTCCCAGACTTTTGCCAAGAAAATTTAACACAAACATCTGAAATATACTCTGCTATGGGTTGGTAATAAAAACATGTGATACCAACCTTACCCTTGCATTATTTCACTGATTGTTATGGCAAGTTCTCTGAATCATTTAACAAAATAACAAATTCATCAGCTTTTGGTCTATATACTCAAAATTCATCATATATCTTTTTCTCACTTTGCGATGGAGAAAGTTAATGAAATTGCAACCATTACTTTTTTGTGTCTGCCTTGAGTTGTCTCAAAATGCAGAAATGCTACCAGGATTTTATCTAAAGGGGGGAGCTCCTCTAATGTCAAAAAAGAAGGGGGAGTAGAAAAATGGAGGGGGATGAATGAGGAAACAACCATAGTTCAATATTTACAAAACACTTAAATATCAGTCTCTCTTCCTTCCCATTCCTCTCCGTTGGAGGTCTATGGATATCAAAATCCTTAAAAGATGTCATCTCTATTTCTGTAAGCATTAACCTGTTGATTGTTTATAAGCTTAATCTGTTCCTTATCGACTGTGTGAATGTTCTTAGCTGAGAACCTGCTTTCTTTGGAGGAGCATATACATAGCTGGCTTATCCAACTTGAACAAGTTACAAAACTGTATTTTATAGTCGTTATGTACAATTTTCCACAGTTCATATATACTGTCTCTTGGGTATCTCTAATCAATCCATAAAACAATATTTTTTACTGGCATGATCACTGCCAAAGTTTCACTTTTTTGAATCAGTGCTTTGAAGACTACTGTGCCAGACTTATTATCTGTTGCATAATACTGTTCTAGGGTTATACGACCATCAATGTCATAGTCTGCTTTTTCAGACTTGACCTGATAAATAGCCATACTTTTTAATATCTGCTTAGATTCAGTTCAATTTATCACTACCGTCTGATGGCTATATAGCTTTGCAGTATAATGATCTCTCGGGCCAAACTGTGTAAAAAAGACATGAAAATTGCACTCTACTTTAAATTTCCTATTAATAGGGCTTCATTTTCTGCCTTGGCCGTATTTAATTTCAAGATACTGCTGAATATTGGCATGAACAGCATGTTATTTGTTTTTCTCCATCTAGCACATATGTTGGACATGCATTCAAAACCAATTTTGGGTTCAAAATCATTCACTTGCATTTCCAGAGACACTTTACAAGCTCAAATAATCTTCAAACCTTTAAAATCATTGTAATCATCACTATCATCAGCCAGTATTTGCAAAATGAAATCATCATCTGTAGATGAAACATGCTGGACTTAGCCATTTTTTGAATCTTTTTATGTAGCTCATATTTATAACAAGCATTTGTAAAACTTCCTTGCTGCAAGGTTCAAGCAGAATGCTTGCTCCAGGGCCGAGTGCCAATTCAATTTAGTTTAACAACCGTTCATGTCAAGCCAAACTACTCAGATGTATAAACAGTTGCCTGAAAGCAAGGCAGATGTTGCTATAAGCACTAAGAGACTTTACAGGTTGCATGACTTGAGATGTGACAAACAACTTTAAAGTTAAGGAGTTAATAAAAATTGTATTCTATACATTCATGCATCCTGGCAACATTTCTCTGGATGGTTGTTACTAGTCATCATGTGACAGTTTCAGGATGTCATAATGCATTTCAATGGCATCATGGTGCTACTGGATAGGTACAACTGTTTGCAAGTAAGCCAATGATGAAATGAAAATCACAAAATATAGTTTTCTCTATACTCAAAGAAAAACAAATGGGTGAGATAAATAATAAATGTTAGTGTTGGCATTGAGAAAAGTCAGTCCCAGTCTCAAGGTAACATTGGTTGCCTCTAGCTTTCTAGAACTTTACAAAAGATTAATTATGTAATCACCCAATGGGATTTCCTTGCCTTAGCACCAACCTCAACACTGATTCTATTAACATTCTGTTAACCCATATTCAAAGATTAAATCACAAATAGCAAATACTAAATTAGCGAAAACTAACCCGACAAATCATGAAGAATGGTATACGATGACAGATCTTGTAAGAATTATATAAAATGACACATCATGTAAGAATGGTATATAATTACAGATCAAATAAGAATGGTATATAATGATCATGTATGAATGGTATAAAATGTCAGATCATGTAAGAATGGTATATAATTACAGAACACGTATGAATGGTATAATATGAGAGATCATGTAAGAATGGTATATAATGACAATCACATACAAATGGTATTAAATGACAGATCATGTAAGAATGGTATATAATGAGAGCTTTTGAAGAATGGTACAAAATGACAGATCATTAAGAAAGGTGAATAATGACAGATCATATAAGATCTGCAAAAATGACAGATCACATGAGAATGGCATAAAATGGCAGCTCACATAAGAATGGCATATGATGACAGATCCCATAATAATGCTTTAAAATGACAGATGATGTAAGAAAATATATGAGAGATCTTATAAGAATGGAATAAAGTGACAGATCAGATGAGAATGGCATATAATAACATATTATGTAAGACTGACATACAATGACAGATCACATAAGAATGGTATAAAATGACAGATCACATAAGAATGGGGCATAATGACAGATCATAAAAGAATGGTATTAAATGACAGATCATGCAAGAATGAAATATAATGACAAATCATGAAAGAATAAGATATATTGACACCTTTTGTAAGAATGATATATAATGACATTTTTTGCACACAATTAAACACAGAGACAATATAATTACAACACAGATATAAAACAGGAATACTAATCTGAAATACATAAACATACAAAGATTTAATTTTTCAAGGATAATTTTTAAAGATACTAAAAAGTAGGATCCAGTGTAGTTTTCTCTTTAGAAACAAATTAGCTAATTAAACTTCAACATGAAGTTAACATTATTTGTACATACTTAGAATGCATTTACTTAGATGATTTAAGTATATGAAATATAACCATGAGAAAACAAGAATAAACTAAAATCAACTTACTTAAAACAACTACCGTGATCCCAATAATTTTGTAGTTTGTGATGTGGCATGTGTAAGTGCCATTATCTTTCTCCAGAACATTGTCCAGCTGAATGGACATATTTCCCACAGATAAATTCCCAACAAACTGGACCTTCTCTGCAATGTAGGTAATGTTATTTTTGGACACATTAAGGAGAAGCAGACCACCTGGGGAGATAACTTTGAGGTACAAGACTGAACTTGGATAGGTCATCCATGTCAATACAGCTCTATCTCCAGGATGGACCATTTTGAATCCTTTATCCTCAGTTAGCACTGAAATAGAACATGCAAAATAAAATTTGAAAAAACAGACCATAGAAATATCCAATACAAATCTTCTTATACTTTTGTTTCTTTTCATAATACCTCACCAAACTTTCCATAGGAATCCTGTTTAAATTCCTATAGGAAACCTATACAATTTCTGTGATGATTTTCTATGGGAAGCCTATATGTAATTTATATGCAAATTAATAGGAATTTTATAGGAATATCATAGGAAATTTCCCTACAGCAATTATCAATGATTCCTATAGGATACCTGTAAGAGTCCTATATTATTCCTGTAGGATTCCTATGAATATTTTCCAAGAGAAAATTAGCAAATTTACTCACTGTATGGGATAAAGTTGCATAAAAGAAGTTAAATGATCAAAAAAATGCAAGGGCAAGTTACTAAGCTTAGAACTACACTGCACTAATAAAATAACAATGACCTGTAATGATGTCCATTTTTGTGTCCTTTTTAAGGCATGTTGATTAAACCAAGAAAAAAGTCAGAGATCCAATTTTTGTACACAACATATTTTCATCAATGATACAGACATAATGCATCTCTAGTGGCATTAAGCAAATAGGTCATCAAAATAAGACCATATGCCATGATTTTTAATCAAATGTGAATGAAAGAAGGTTATACTGACCTAGTTTGCAACATACTGTCATCATTATGTTACACCAACAAAGTTGGTTCAATCACAATACCTGTATTGAAATTACTATATAAACCATATTCAGGAAGTTAAAAAATGTACCTTTATTCTTTCCACAGTTTGATGGATGGATGGATGGATGGATGGATGGATGGATG
>QKMX01346897.1:27755-38780 GCA_003401595.1 Venustaconcha ellipsiformis | reverse complement strand
ATATGTATGTATATATGCACAAAAGATATATAATGTGAGTTTTTCTCGATGAGCAGCAACTTTGCCTTATCATTGTTTTCAATTATTTTATACGTGTTGAGAGTAAAATTCATGCATTCGACAGCTGTAGGAAAAGACCACCCAAATAGGTTTGGTTAATTTAATTTTCTTGTGTTTAAGACTAGCACTAAATCATCATCTATCATTCTTCTCCTGGTGGATGATGGTGTTTGTGAACTTTTCCATATTTCTTTTCATGTACTTGTACAGCTGTCCATTTCCTGACTTGTTCCATCTGTTTGACAAAAACCGATTTATTCATACGTTCGAAAGAGTCTTTCTGATTATCATCTTCCGTCTCTCTGAATCTCGTATTCAGTCAAATAATAAGATTTCAGCCATGTAGGTTGATTAAGCAAGCAAACTCTATGTGTCGATTAAGCAGGTAAACTCTGTGTTCTCCAGAAAATAATTGTATACAGTCAGAACGATTGGTTTACAATCTATGTGAATGGATGTGATGTACAAACAATATCTTAGTGGAATTTGTTTATCTCTTTTGATTGTGCATAATAATATAATTCTGAATGATCTTCAGTACTTCCCAAAATTTTAAAATAGCAGTAAATGACAGAAGAAGTTCCTGTTTAAAATTGATTTTTTAATATTTTACTAACCGAAGCTTTTTAGGCATGATTTCTATTGCTTTGCCAATGCTGTAGTCTTTTGCGACCTTCTAAATTTTTCAGCCGTATTCTTAAAATATATCAAAATCATCTATCTTTTGTATATGTAGTTTAGACGATTTAAATATACTATATAATGGAATCTCATGAGGTTTGTAATACCCATTTAAAGGCAGTTTCCTTCTTTGTACTAGCCATTTACTACTCTTGCATGGCTAATGTGATTGTCTTCTGCTGTCTGGAACACATTAAGGAAGATGCTCATTTTTGTCTTTAAAATTTATTAATATCCACTATTTTTACCGGCCATTTATCAAACTAGTGTGCATGTTTTTCTTGAACCGTAGTTTTATGGTCGGTATTTATTTATAGTTTGTGTTTAACATTAACGACAGATATATATAAACTGTGACTGTTTATGCAAGCTTGTTTGTTTTCTAACGCAGTATGTTTGTTCTATGAGTAAGCTGCCTTGGGCCATTCGAACTTGTACTTGTCTGGCTCATACATTTCTTTGCAAGTCTCTCCATTATTTGTGCGTTAAAGCTATAAAGGCACATATAGGAATGTTTTTCAGTTTGTGCATTTTCTCCAACATTAAAGGTCTACCATAACTATACAGCATTTATAAAATAAAAGAAATACAACATATTGATATAGAATGCAACTCAAACTAGTCTTAATGAAAACCGTCGTGTAGATCTTGTCAGACTGGCTCTTTGCTCTTGCGTTACGTGTAATTAAGCATTCCAATCATTAATTTGTATCATGCGCTCGGGAGAGGGTATATATCTCTAGAGCTGTTGCCAGATCTGAATAATGTCAATATCTGTAAATAAATAAATAAATAAATAAAAAAATAAGCAAAAATATTTACGCTGTCACCACAGCCATCAGAAACATAACCTCTATAGTGTCTTATTTTCCAGAATTTCTATCCTAATTATTAGTATGAAAGTATCTTTATATTGAAAAAGTTTGGCCATAATGGCATAGTATCCTCATAATAACAAAGTATCCCCATATATTGACATAGTATCTGCATATTGACATTGAATCCCAATATTAGGGAAGTATATTTCAGTTAATAATTATACACTTAAATGCTGGCGATATGTACGGAAATATAGTCACTATATAGTTGTTTAAATCATACTTACTGATATACGAACGAATGAACGTGGTGATTGTCATGACCGAAATTTAAAATTACCTTATTAAACCTACAATTTATTTCCACTGTCTGCATCATCTGTTAAATTTACTTTTCTTTCTTCAGAGTATATCTGTTCATTAAAAATAATGCCATACTAATAATAGTAATATACTTTATTCAGTAATTTGGGTGACTGGCCATATTACAAAATACAAGTAAATATAATCGGCGCCATGGCTTAAAGAAGTTAGATATGGTATTGATCAGAATTAGACACATATTATTTCCATAATCTGTGCACAATATTATTATATAGCTGTTACTGCCTCTAAGTATATTATTCACCATTAATTTTAGTTATTAAAGATTGTCTAAGACGAAAAGCCGAATTAAGATAGTAAGAAAGATTTCTTATAATTAATATATTGCTATAACTAATGACGGATGCAAATGTTTCTCCAGGCAGCAGCAACAAACTTCATCAAAGTATTTCTATCTTAAATGGTCACCAGTTGGACAAACACAAGCAAAATGGAATCCATCTTTTGCCAAATAAACATTTTTTTCCGACATAATTCGCAATGCCTATTATTTCTCTCAATCCTGCTACCTACCTGTCTTTATTTTCAGCGAATGCGCTGAGCATCTAATTTAGCAAGTAACTTCCAAAGAAAATATGATCATCAACATGAGAGGTATGTGTCCGGTTCTTATTTGGCTTTATACATGCAAGAATACAGATTCATTTGAATTGTTAATATTACTTTGCAGGTTTTGGAGTATCTAATCCTTAATTCTTTGCAAAAATAATGAGAAATGTTGTTTATCGTCTCCAACATTTTCATCTAGCCAAACATACCCAAATCTAAGCAAAATAACATGTCATTAATTTTGGTAACCCAGGTGACACTGTTAGTTTCATCTAATCGTTTCAACATTAAATAACATTGGTAAAGGTAGCGAGTTGTGGGACTTCTTACAACCTTCAACCAGTATTTAATGCATCGTAAAACATACTAGGTAGAAAGTGGGTATCTTTCGCACTCTACTAACACATTCGCATCATTGGCAGATTTAGGAACACCTAAATACAGTTTGCAAAAGCTGTATTGCACAATTTCAATATATCTACTTAATTCATTCCTCAAAGTTCTGACTCAGTGCAAACAATTGGTGTTACTACTGAATCACAAATTTGTAAAAGCATCCTCAACACTAAAACAGCCAAATCCTTTTAGATACTTCAAAATCCATGAAGTTACTTTCTTTCCTTGAGCCGATAGTATCTGCTTAGTTTTCGTCTAAACCAACTTTGGGGTGAAAAAAAAGACCCATGTACGTTCAACAAAGGATGCTACTTTCTTTGAAAAACCGTACTTCGTTTTGCTGAAATCTGAAAATAAAACTATAGAAAGATTAATTGAATTTAATAAGCTCCTCCTTTTGTGCTATATTTACCAATTTCAACATTAAACCCAAATAGTTTTTAAAAATGCTGATAAAAGTAAAGCAGTTATGCAAAATAAGTGTTGTCATCGTTCTTATTGTCATATTTGGGTCAAGGATAACTCCTATATTATGTATCTGGGATGGGATATAACTAGATGATGCACATTAATAAAGTTTACTGCAGAATGTCTCAGTTTCCTGTTGTTCAAGAAACAATCACCAGATGCTCGTGATTAGCATATTTAAGTTAATTATTAACTTCCTTCCATTGTCTGTCACATTATGAGTAAGCGATTTCTGTCATAGTGAAACAGGGTAAAGGACATCATGTAAGAATGAGTTAAGCTTGTACAAATGTTCCGCGTGTAGTGAACGATTATATTATTGGTGTTTCATGTGAGGTGTTCCTATAATAGAGCAAACAACAAAAGTTGCAGCTGCATTAAGACAGAAAGATGATTTGACGAGAAAGGTATGTATAGATTGCATGCAAGAGATACAGACTAGACCCACTGTAAGAGGTTACAATATTAAATAACAACAAGGAAAACGATTGCAGGTACAAAATAGGTTAAATAAGCAAAATATAATTGGACCGCATATTACTAATGTAATGAATGAAACTGCGAGAAAAAGATAGAACTGCACGCACGCACGCAAACATACTCTACGACATAAGAGGTTGAAGAAGTAAAGAAGAATAATGCAGAAATTGTACATATCAGATCATTTATAGCAATTATCTTGATCTAAACATTCGCTTTAATAAATACAGCCAATGTATTTAAACTGCATAACACAACTATTTCGAAACTATAAAATATATCAACGTTTTAAACTGAACAGTGAAATTCACAGTAGTTTATGGCTGTATTCGTCGTAACGGAAGTAGGGAAATCTGATATTTGTCATATTTATGCCTGCCTATTAATTATAAGATGGTAACCTACGAGATGTTGAGAAAGACCAAAGACTGGATTGATACAAAAAAGCCAAATGTAAGAAGACAAAAATATTATGACAGACGTTTGTTAACAATGAACACGTCTATGGTGTACACCATCATAAACATATATCAAATCAATAATGATCAAGAAAAATGGTCGCTTATGCAATGTCATAATGATATATCCAAAATGTTAAACAAAGAATCTTTACTGCATTAAGGACATGTTATACCATCATAGTGCGTCAAAGATCCCTGCAAATAGAAACATTGGTCCATGCAGGAACACATGTATAAAAGACTTAACAGTGAGCCCTCTAAAACACTTATGCTCTATTCTGTGAGAACATTCATGAATTATGTAAATGAAAAGGCGGATCTAATGAAACAATTAAGTATGTTCATGTAAAAGAAAACTCAGGTTAAGTCAGACAAATTGCCTGAAACTCCTGCGTTAGAGTCTACGTCAAGCTGGTTTTGTAGATTATTAAAGAAATTTGGTAGATAATATTCATAGCTCGTATCTATATTGCTATTTATTGTATTTGTAGAGCACCCTCATACACCTTTCGTTGTAAGGATAGGATGCCAAAGTAGATGTGTCAGGGTGGAACAGTCAGGCCATTAAAGTAAGCATGAATTGCAAATACAAAAAGATCAAAGAGAACTAGAAGAAAAATAAAAGCAAGTGGCAGACAACAATCCTTTCGTCAATTGTAGAAAGTTAAAAAGTCCCTTGGGGGTCATAGGGGAAATCTTATGTTAAATGCATCGGTTTAACATGGGAATGACACTTGGGGGGGGTCAAAAGTATTTCTAGGGTCAAAATAAATTGTTGATAGGATAAAACGGTACCAATGTTACAAGTGGCTGTCCTCAGTCGCGCGGGAACTTGTTAAAAGTGTTCGAATTAAACTCAATATGCTGTACTCGATGGACGTATGGAAAACTCTATGTTAAATGTTTATTGGTTCTAAAGTATTTATAATGTCAAAAGTCTATATGGGGTCAACAAAAACAAACAATACATAGAGACTAAAAAATAAAACAATGTTTTGTGCTTGGAAATGAAAACAGAGAAAATACTTATACAACCCAAAGACAAAAACCGTTTATGGCAATAATAGAAGAGAATATCTTTTCTATGGAAATAAGTGGCCTTGAAAAAGGCTGTTGTTTTTTCTACTTTCTCCTTCCTCCAGGTTTTCCACCACTCCCTCAGTTTTTGCAGGACATTCACCTTGTTTCTATCATCTGACATCCAGACAGGATGCCACATTCTCCTAAACTTGTCCTGAACTTTATTCCAGTTTTCGTTATGAGTCTCAAAGTATGCTTGTTCCTTCTCATTCTCATTTTCCTTTCTCTACTTATCCAACAGGGTTTTCAACTTCTCCTTTTCCTCGTTCGTGAGTTTCCATTCTCACTCGGGCTAGGGTATACCATCGAGTCTCTACTTGCTCGAGTAGCTCTTCGTTATCCACCAGGATGCATGCTACGTCTTGTAACCTTTCTGTCATAGTTTCCTTTTATTCGATTGACGGTGAATGGTACAACTAACGAACACTCCGCACGAAAGTGAAAGAAAACATCATCTCAAGCAAAAACACATATCACATACAAAAGACCTAAAAAAACTCTCTCCACTTTTTAAAACAAGTGCACAATTACAAGCAAACACGCTATACTCGCTACAAACACCTATATTGTAGAAGTGAAAAAATGTAAAACAACAAACACATTCACATACCAAACTTTATCGAAATACTTACCTCGCACAAACAAGGTAATTAGTGTTTATGGACACACCACTAAATCCTTACATACAAATATACATTGGATAAAGGAAAGAGATGTTTTCTTTGGGGAAAAGAAATGCACATACAAACACTAACGCAAACATTGACACACAAATACTTGTTTTAGCAAATTGACGAGTAGCCATTTCCTAGAGATCTGGTTGGCTCTCAAAAGGGCATTTTAGTTTTTTCCCTCCAGTACATCTGGTTAATATCTGCACCTCCCTGGACGAGCTCCACAAACATATCGTTGATTCCATCTGGAGTGCCAACAGTTTTTGGAGCCTTTTCGTAAGTTGATCCATCAACGATGGGCAGCCAGACTGAAAAATTCGCCAATGTATATGCCTGAAGCATGAACCTGATGGAAAACATCCCATACGTAAATTACAATATACACCACATACAAGACTATAATATGGAAAATAGATACCTTACGAACCAAAATCAAATTCTCTCTTCACCTTTTACATAGAAACACACTATTACAAACAAACAAGCTATACTTTATACAAACACACTTTCCAGAAGGAAAAAATGTTTATAACGACGAAGATAAACACATACATACATGTCCAAAATACACGATCACAAAACCAAGGGTAGTAAGTGTTTATAGACACATCACTAAACCCTTTAATACAAATGCCCATTGGAGACAGGAATGAGATGTTTTGGGTGAAACACAAAGACACACACACATACAAGCACAAACACACAATTGTTTAAGCGAATGGATTATTTTGTTATAGAGATCTATGTAGCCCCCCCCCCGTCTCTGCTGGTTTAACAGTGGATAAGGTCTGTTCCTGCGCAAAGAGAAGAACTTTCTTATCACTCTACAATCCACATATCTTCTCTCTTGATCCATACTCATTATAATACAGTCTGTGTATTTCATATACGACGCCCAGTGAGGATTAAGCCACACGCAGAGCGCCACCCCGGCTTCGTATGTACACGCACATCAGGATATTTACTCAAGACAGTGGGAATCGGCCCTCACACTTGTTTTTATGTCTGTTCTTGGAAAGAATGAAAAGTACCCGGATGGTCGCTATAACGTTGACCGATACATTAAGTAACGCCAAGGAAGTATTAGGTAACATTCTACCTAGTTCTAATAAAGCGTGCTTCTATTATTAATTTCGTTTGAGTTACATTTGCAATTAGAGTCGTATAAAATATAGGTTGCAATTTTCCTAAACTTAGTATTTGGTCACAAATTGTTTTCCCAAATATCACAGGTTCTAAGTAACATCTGTGTGACTAATCAAATTTGTGAGCCGTGTCAGATAGTACCGGTAGTTGTAAATTAGGACGGTGAATCAAAGAATAAAATAAAGATTGTTATTAAGAATTATTACTTCGTCGAGGTTTCAAGACAAAATGAAATCCCTTAATAAGAGACACTTTGTTATTAGCTCTAAAATGGGCTGAGGTTACACCTCCTGTAACGGGAACAGGAACGGTTGAATATCTTCTGGAGCAATGAAGCTTCCCCTCGTCCAATTCTTGTAGTCAATTGAAGAGACGAAGTCACCCAGCACCAAGCGTTCCCAACGATAATGCGGTTGGATTGGTTGTGTCTTTTCTCCAAGCAATTAGAGTGTTATAGAACTGCTGTCCCAGAATAGTAATGTCCTTAACAAGTTACGAGGTCTTCTCAAATTTCTTCTCAAACTTTCTGTTCAGACCTCCATCATGGTATTATTCCGATGGGTTTAAATGTTGTTTATTAGAACCTCAGTGTTCCGAATAGTTTCCTTGCAGTTGTCAAATACATGGGTTAAACCCCAAGTTCCATTTGATTGGAAATATAGTTGGCAATAGCTATTCACTGTTGCATATCTGTTAACAGTTTTGGCTGATCTTTCTTGTCTTCGGCTTCTCTTAGTTTTCATGGGTACTTAGATTGATTGATTGATCGAGGCATTGTAAGTCCTGTTGCGGGAGTGGTTGCTGTAGATGCTGTTAGCATAGGTCGTGCTGGAATGGCTGTTGAAACTGTTTATGTATGTCTACCTCCGTTTTACCTCATTCGATCTTCTTAATGCTTGTCTCCTTTTGGGCGTATTTTTCTTATCGTTTCTAGTTGGATTTCCCTACCAGATCGGCAAAAGAGAAGTACGTTTTGCCTGGGTTCGAAGGCTCCATCCTGTAGCGACTTAGAGGTCTAATCCTCGTTATCATTTTGAGGGCTTAGTGCGGGATTAATATTTCCATCTCTGTCTGTATTCGCTGATGATAATACTGTTCACTGCACTGTTAGTCGAGTACTAATAGCCAGACTTAATGAATGAATGAACTTGAGTTCAGGTCGGTTTCGCCAAGATGGCATGTACAATGGATTAATTTCCATAAAGTTGGATTCCTAATTTGTCGTACGAGATGGAATTCGAGCCACACACCCGTACGAGTTTATGCATACACCGTATGCTAATTTATTGCATCGTATTCCGGGGCAATAAAAAACCATGTAACTTTTAATGAGGATGAGTGGAAATCGTCCCAGCTCCTCGTAATTCTGCATCTATATTGCAAAATGAGATGTCGGGTGTGATTGGACAATACACTTATGACGTCACCCGGGTTCCTGATAAATGGGCGAGTTGGAATCAACATCGTCATACGCATAAATCAGCGAAGGAGTTCTGTTTGGCTAACATTTGCACTTTAGATTTATCTCTGGGACTGTTAAACAAGACCACGTAATAATAATTGAGACTAATGGTACGATGGGCTTTTCTTTTCTAAAACGTATTTTGGGTAATGAAAATGGTACTGGAATTACGATGATGCCTTTGCGTGTAAACCAAATTTAATTTCTTCTTCGTCTTCTCCTAGCATGTAATCGGATATGACCAGATGTGTTTGACTCTTGTCAGACACGATCACGAGGTCTTTGCGAGGAAAAGCTTCCACAAAGACGATGGATTCTTCTTGACATTCTTGATGGAGATTGTTATCTGAGTGACACTATTTGTAACACCACACAAAGCGTTCTGGTGAACGATCGATCTAATAGGTTTTGTACTTGATCAAACGCTTGACAAATTCGGCTTTGCCTGAACTATTCGGTCCAGCAATCTACATGTGAAAGGAATGGTCAAGATACAGATCCTCCCAACTTGGACGATCTAACTTTTCGTCAATGACTTTGAGAGCAAATGAAGATGTAGAACAGGAAGATAAAACCATAGCGAAGGTGTTTAGAATATTGGGAATGGCATTGCCAAGGCAAGATATGTTATACTTTTCAGGACACGTTTATTTAGTGCACAAATACAAAAACATGTAACAGCCAAATAAATATGTACATCAATAAAATGCGTATTAAAACGGCCAAAGTGGACATCAAACAAATCAGTACATAACATTTACTATTTAAGTGTACCCTATAATTTCTAGGGACAGGCATCAATGTTCTTTGAGTCTATACGACATGCACTGTCGCTAATGTTGCCTTAAAAAATGGCTTTTCAATCGTTACTGCTTTCCTGATTTTTGTTTTCCTCGTGTCGGTTTCTTCTACCATTGTTACTAACACCGGTTGTAAAAATGTCATATTGTTCATTTTGTGTTTTATGTCAGTTCCATTACTTGGATCAGTTATACAAATCTTTGGCATAATCAGCCACTCTCGTGTCCAAGCATCGAAGCCAGCACTTTTCCAGTCACTTACATATTTTCATATGTTCATGTAACCAACAGGCTGCACATACATAATCATAATCATCCAAAGTCGAAAATGCATCACGAATCGTTTCCTAAAAGAATGAGCCTTTGCACCTGTAAAGGTGTATTGGTCATGATATATTTGCAGGTACTTTTCATAAATGTAAAATTGAAAGGCCATTTTGTCTTTTCAGGAACTGTACATATAATGTTGAAATTATCAAGATGCTTATGCATGAACTGTTTGTAAATAGTCCAGAAGAAATCTGCTGGCAAACGAAATTCCAGAAATGTAGTCAATTACACACACTACATATCGTACAAAGTTAAATGGAAACAAATACTGTTAAAAAGTTTGCTAATCTTAGAAGGTCTGAATAATGTCCTTCCTTCCATAGAATTTGTTAGGACATTACTAATACTGATTTGGTGATAGAAATAGTGTCCTCCAAGAATCAGTCTTTGTTTATTTGTCGTAACAGGGCCGAAGTCAATACCCTTGTTTATATTTGTGACTGAAATAGTCTCCGCCAAGAATCAATCTTCTTCTAATCTGGAAAATAGGAGGTTTTTAAAAAAGAAAAAAAAAGAAAAGAAAAGGTTATATGATTTTGACTTTTTGTTTCCTTTGTTTCTTGACAAACCCTTTGTAAATCCGGGGATTTTTCATCTCCAGAGGAGGACTCTGAATGTACTGTACTAAAGTAGTCATTTCACAGGAATGTCCTTGTTTGGCGGTGATACGTGTACTGTTTGCACCTTTGTGTGTTCGTCAACATTTCATGATGTCTTGTTGGAAACTAACCATATTTGCACACCCCAAGATTATTCCTCGTCCGCCTAGTATGTTTGTGATGTGATAGTACGTTTGTTAGATTTCATCTCCTTCTCTTACACTCTAAGTCAGCTCAAGGTGTTTTAGGTAGTCTATAGGGGTGTTGAATGGTATAGGCGATGTAATGGATAGTATTTTTGTTGTTTGATGGATACAAGGTTTGAAATTTCATCTCATTTTACACTCTAAGCTATCATAAGACGTTTTGGATTGTGTGAGTATGGTATATTGGATGGTATAGTTGGTGTATGATTTTACATTTGTGAGATTTCATCTTCTTCTCCTACATTATAAACTACCACAATGTGTTTTGGATTGTTTCTGTGTGTGTGAGGTGTTGGATGCAGTAAATGTTGTAATGGATAGTAGATTTTTGGGGTACGATAGATAGAAGATAGATTTGTAAGATTAGAACTAGTTTGTTTTAAACCCCTCCCTGTTTGGTGTGTGTGTGTGTGTGTGTGTGTGTGTGTGTG
>QKMX01346892.1:2005-14841 GCA_003401595.1 Venustaconcha ellipsiformis | reverse complement strand
CAGCAATAGGGAAATTGCATCATTGATGCTAAAATGCTTTTTCTACATTTTTTACAGAGAGATGCATATTTATTCCCTCGCATTTTTCTTCTTGCACTCGTGACAGAGATTCCAGGTCTTTGTGGGTTTTTTTAGCACGTTATTGCCCATGTTTAGCTGAAGGTTGTCTTATAAAGAGAAAATTAATAAATTRAATAGTAAATGTAAACTATGAAAATACATACCATACTCCATCAGGGTTTGAATATTCACAATAGTTGTATCCATATAGTCTCCATTTACTAGGTTAAATCCCAAGAACGACCATTTCACATGATATCTAACTTTCTTTTCAAGTATAACGACCTCTCCATTCCTAACAAATAAGATTTTTTATCAAGTGCATATGCTCTTCCTGTACTTAGGTGGCAATTGATTTTGTTCTTTGCTTATGCTATATTTTGCCTTAAATTGCTGTCAGGCCTATTGGCAAGTTCAAAAAATGTCATTGGCATTTCCTTTCATTGTATGGTACCATATTGATAATACCCATGTTTAGCCTCATTTCCCTATCACTAATCTCATCTGGTCTGCCAAATATTGATCTCAAACAGGTGTTAACTTTGAAAAACCTGACTGCAGCTGTAGCATATTTAATTAGCATGTACATGCGACTACAAAGCCATGTGATTCGTGAACAATTGAATGGACAACTAAAACTAGAAGGAATTGCTTGCCTAGTGGTATTAATTGATAATGGAATATGATGCTGCACTTTTGTATATAAGTATGATCACAGTTATCAAGTAAGTGAACAATAAAAGATTGCTGCACAATCGTGAATACATCTCTCTCTCATGGGGCATAATTTTTATTTGATCATGAGGTGCAGTAAGAAAATTGTGATGCAATATCTGTTTCTGTCATGGTTTTTCATCTTCTAACTTTTACATTCTAATGCACCTGTGTCAGATTTAAGCACTGTATATTACAAACAGTGTATGTTACTAATATATGCGGTTTTGGTGCAATTACATGTTATATAAGTTAATTTTAATACTGATGATAATGTAATTGTTTCAGACCCTCAATGTGGAGTCCTATATTTTGTCATACACGATATCTTCCCCAAAAATGAAATATGTTTATTAAACATTATTCTTTGTACTTTTGGAGAATTTTTTCTGCATGAAAAATTATGTGACATATGATAAAGTGATTTGAATGAGAAAATCCATATATAAGTCGATTCTGAGTATAGAAAGCTAAGATTTTATGGTCAAAATGTATCATTTTATAGGCCAGCAAATACGGTAAAGTGCAGATATAACTTCTAGTTATCAATGCCATAAAAATAAGAATGAACAGTAAACAGTAAACATTTGGTAATACAGGCAGAAACAAATGGGCAGGGAAGAGGTAGACTGATGGACAAACAGATAGAAAAAAATAGATTCTGTCAGTGATTGGTAATGCATAATGCGCATTGGAGAAGAATTGTATGTCCGGACCGGACTACACTGGTTATCAACATCGGGTACACTGTTGGAATCTTACAGTACCCTCAATTTACATGTAAGGAGACTGTTTCAGCAAAGATGTTATCAATCCAATTAGAAAACAGCAAACTTCAAAGTCGTATAATAATTGATATTTATGGTTATGATTGATAAACACCAATTGATGTTGCTAACTTTCAGAAATGGTAATGCTATTTTTTTAATTATTAATTGAAGGTCAAGAAAACATGACCTTAAATCAGTCTTTCATGCCACATAAGCATGATTCTAATCAGATTGTGTCATACCCAATTTGCAGATATGACATATAGATGAAATAAAAATTGGAGACACTTTTCTTACAGGCAATACAAGATTCCAGCCAGCATTCTGTAACTTACACTTTATCTCGAAACCAGGCTGTGATAGTGGAGTATAAACAAGATCCAGATACAGATATGTTTCAGGTATGTATCGCTGTGCTTCATAAACTAAAATGGTTTATATAAGAAAGAAAAACATTTTTGTAACAAAAATTTAATTTTTGGTTTTGTAGTATCCATGTACTTCAAAAGATGTGCAGAGATATTGTGATCCAGTCAATAAACATATATATATGGTTGGATGGACATGTGAAATGTCCTTGAAGTTCTACACTAGGGGCATCCAGTCTTTTTGGACTAGGGGCCAAAACAGGTAAAATGCTTAAAGTTGGGGTCTACATGAGCAAGAATAGTTCCTTATCACTAATTATGGATATTAATTAAAATACATATTTGCAAAAGGACTCTGTACATGGCAGTAGGCTACACATTGTGAAGGACTGTGACACAGGTTGGACATGCCTGTTTTATACCCTTAAAGTTAGACCCATGAAGCAAGGGTCATTGATCGCCCTATGAGTGTTGATTGTACCAACACTTTCAGCAATTCTCACCATCACTTTCATATTGACATTCAACTATGCTACTTTGCATGCACCAATCCAACAATCAAAGCTTAAACATTCCAAGGACTTTTTCATTTCTGATCCCTTCCTGAATCACCAGAAATGTGTTTACCAAAAAGCTGGCTGGAAGAGGAAATCAGTCTATCCATTTTGGTTGAAAATGGATGTCCTATGTCTCTTTGTTGATCTTTCATACCTATTCAGTCATGTTGGAAAATGGTATGGAAACTCATTGGCAAACATAAAAAACAGCTTTATAAAGCACTTTAAAAAATTTGATAAATTGGTAACTACCTTACAAGAAATTTTTGGCTGAAACACTCTTCCCAAAAGTTTTTACCAGATAACTACTCTGAAAATTTTTTCCTTTTCCGTTTAGAGTTAGCAATAAAGATTTAATACAACAAACCTTTCATTTTCAAAGAACTATAAAACTCTTGGAACAGGCCATGACACTTAGCAGGACCTGATTATATCCACTCTTAACTTCTGAAACACTTATCTGATACAGATCTCAATACCAGGTACACTCCTTAACATTTTCAGTAAAGTTTGGGAAACTAGTGACTTCTTGCCATCTCAGCAAGAAGTAACAATGTTTTGCAGTATCCAAACCTGGAAAGGACTATACCAACCCTGGTATCTGTTTTTACACAGCACAGTGTGTAGTAGTACCCTTATCTGGAATGGACTATTCTAACCCTGGCATTTATTTTTACATAGCACAGTGTTTAGTAGTACTCAAACCTGGAAAGGACTATACCAACCCTGGCATCTATTTTAACATAGCACAGTGTTTAGCAGTACACAGATCTGGAAAGGACTTTACCAGCCCTAGCATCTATTTTAACATTACACATTGTTTATCAGTACCCAAATTTGAAAAGGACTTTACCAATCCTGGCTTATATTATTAAATAGCATGAATTTACAGGATCAGCCTGATCAGTGGAATCATATAAATCTTGAATCAATGGTACAGCCAAGGTTGACTCATAACAGGAATAACTCTGGAACAATCCAAACCAGATGTGACCATGTTTACCCTGGTTGGGGAGCCCATCCGTTTCCAGGTATCAACATTATAACTGGCCAGTGGCATCTGGAGTATATAGGTATACACATAACTCTCTTATAGCTGAAAGTTATCACCAAGGCCTTTCATTCTGGAGAGACCATCTTCAGGGTAAGGTCATGTTCACAATGTCTGACAACTTGGTGGTAGTAAAGTATCTCCTGAAACAGAGTATTACCAAATCACCCTAAATCTGCTTTATGGTAAGGGAGTTGTATTATTGGTATGCCCATTGCCATCCAGATCAAATATGTTCCCATCAGACTCAATATTTTGGCAGATTCTCTGTCCAGGAAGAGCCATATTCTCCATACAGATAGTCCCTCCATCCATTGATCTTTCATTGCCTGCTATACGGTGTCCAGTGATCAACCTGCTACCAAGTGGAATCAAAAACTTGTCAACCTTTGTCTCTACAGTACCATATCCTGAGACTTGGGCAACTGATGCCCTTTCTATCAGTTTGAAGGGTTTGTAATCATTTTGCCAACCATCCACCCAATTGACTTGGTGCCAGAATTGTACAGAAATTGAGGGGCCATAAATGCAACATGATTGCGATCACACCTCTTGACTGGGACAAGTTCTGGATCAGCAGTCTCCTTTATCTAATGATAGATCTGCCCAGGAAGGTCCCAGCCAAGTCCAATCTTCTCATCAGACAGCTTTTGACCAAAGTGTTTCATCTTGTCTGGATCAACTTCATGACACTAGACTCTTTTCAGGAGAGCCCTGTGCATACAAAGATGTAACCCTTTGATTGTGGCAAGAAGACCTGCCGCTTTAAAGCTTATGAGGGAAACTGGGACTAGTGCAAGGTTAGTAACATCGTTGAATGCCTCAATCTCACAAGTAGATGACTTTTTTCTGGTTCTTTGATGAGGAAAGGTTGATCCCATTTACTATTAAGGTTCAACACTCCATGATGTCTGACATTTTCCATCAGCATGGTAGAGAGGATCTTGGTCATGACAAAGACTCTCAGACTTGTTGGCCAACTTTGATCTGCAGGAGCCTAAGTCATTTGCATTGTTTCCAAAGTGGAATCATTCCTGGGTTCAGAATTTGCTGAATTCAAGCAAATTGAAGCCCTTAGCAGGAACCATGCTGAAGCTCCTTTCATACAAAATCTGTTAACTGATAGTATTAGCTTCAGAGCCAGTGATTTATGTGCGTTCATTGACCCAGCCTGTCTTCAGTTTTGATCAGATATCTTGGCAGAGCATGATGCAACCTGGTTTCATCAGCAAGAATCAGTTGCCATCAGTAGGTAAATGGAAAGTCATTATATGCCCTCTCTATATTGACAAATCAGATAGGATCCAGTCTGTGCTCAGAAGCCTTATCTGAAGTGAACTCAAAAGCATCTCTTCCATTAAAGCCTTAGAAAGACAATATAACCCCTCTTATCATTGTTGAAGTGGGTAATAATCACTGGAAATCTCTATCATCTCACCAGAACAGAGTCACCTCATGAAAATCCCTGCTCATGAGATCAGAGCAGCTGCACATTGACATACTTTGGATCTGTTAAGCCTACAGTAAAAGTCAAACAGATCATGTAAGTGCATTTACTAATATAAATTTAAAAAGTAATTTATTTTTAAAATTGTAATTATAACAAAGTTTATTCAGTCATGATTTTTGAGTGATCTAAACATTGTCATGACAAAATTACAAGACGAAAATTATTGATAACTATAGACCTTTACAATGGCAGTTCACCATTACACTGGGTCAAAAAAGTTGATATTGAATTGAATTATTACTAATGCAGGGGGGAATCGAGGTATTATCATGTGAAGAAGAGGTTTTGTGCATTTTCATTCATCTTCTGCATGTATTTTCAGCCAGTAATGATATAGAGGAGTAACATACAATTAATTTTATTCTTAACTTGTACATATATGACATTTCTTTTGTAAAATTTAACTAAAAACAATCTAAATTGACAGCTGTGCTTCTGCTGTCTTTTTACATGCATGGAAGAACATATTAGTATGGGAAAAACAGTCATTATGTATGAAGTTAAATAAAAGACATGACATACCATACAGAAGATATATACAAATTTACATAATTGCATCCAATTTATTGGTCTTGTGTACCTTCTTTCTCTGTGTTTTCCCAGGCTTTGTTTTAAATGATGACATTATCATGTCTGTTTTGTTTTGTTTGTTTTACAACTTCTTTCAAACTGCATGCATGTTTCCTCTTACATCATAGTGTGCAACAAATACCAGTTTCAACTGGATTTCCCTGCTTGCTTGACTGTGCATAAAAATGTAAATGTCTGTCATCATATAATTTGCCATTAAGCTTTTTTGGAGAAATTTATTTATACAATAATCTTCAATGGAATTTTGATTGACAAGGCACAAAATAAATGTGATTTAAATGTATGATCAATCAAATTCTACAAAATGAAACCTATAGCTGCAAAAATAGACTCAGTGTGCATGCATGGCATATGTGAGTTGTACAAAAGTCTCGGTTACATAGTCAACTACCAGACCCAATTGATATCAGTACAAGTTCTGGACAGGCACCCACAACAACTCTCACTGGATTTACCTGGAAGCTTTATTTGGTAAGAAGATTTCATTCAGTTCTTCTTATCAGACGTAAACAATGTTGCCTCTAGTTGTGATGTTTGCAAGTTAGGAGAGGTTTGTCCTTCATATGGTAAATCCAACCTTCTCCCCTCAAAGGTTGTATTAACTACTCCTGTTATTTACTTTAATGTTAATATGGTCATGGAACATATTCAATGGAAAAAGCAAATTTTTCAATAAATTATAATTTCTTCAAGAATATTTACCCAATCACATTAATATGTTATCTTTCCAGCAATGTTTATCATGTTCATTATGTTTCACTCAGCTAAAAACTAGTGTCACATGGAGTGGGCATGGGGAGGTACTGGGCAAGATTTGCTAAACTTTGTCTATATATTATTGACAGGAAAGACAAACTTTCATCTTTTAGGCATGCTGTATTGGTTAACTAGCAGGGCTTACGTTCTTAATGTCAATTTGATTGGGTAAGTATTCTAGAAGAAACAACATTTATTTGAAAATTTGCTTTTATTGCAAATCTGTCAAAAGAATAAAGTAGTATCTGACATGACATATTGTGCATCATGCAATAAGTAATTTGATGAAACTTTTTATGATGGTTTTTATTAATAAGTTGTCAGAGAGGTGTAGGAAAGCTTAACCAAGAAAATCCATACATGATTATTTGGGTTTATATAAGCAATATCTTGCATGCTGGGTTAAGCTCAAGAAAATCATGGCAAAGTTTGATAAGTTGATCTAGGCTCACAATAACCGACACTGCTGTTATGCTTGAAAGAGTAATATAGACATATTTTAATAAAACTTGAAGGATAGGTTTGTATCAACAAGATTTTGAACAAGACTGAGACTGCATTTATGACAAAATTTTGGTAAGACTGTATTTGCTATATGCATTTGTTGATTTATATAAACAATCTTCTTGGACAGGTTTGATGATCATTCTATTCTACACATCAGTGATTTGATCTGGGTAATTATAATTTGTAATGCAACTGTGTTCCTTTGTAACAGTTTGGTAAACATGAAAAAAAATGCCACAGTGCTGAATTAAGCAGCTTGTTTGTTTTCTTTTCATTTTTCTTTTAGCAGATTCTGTCAGAGCTCATGAAATTTATTCATGAAAGTAACAAATGCTGAGCCCTTACAGTTGGAAATATGATACAGGCACCTTGTCTCATGCTTTGTTGAAATGATAAAGATAATTCCATTTTGTCATTTTTTATAGATTGGGAGGTCATCAGAGGATCCAATAGATTTTGTTGTAATGGACACCATTCCAGGTCACATGAGGACCGATAGTGATACAATATCCCAGAGTACAATATCCCGTTTTGCATGTCGGATACTAGTAGACAGAAATCCACCATATACTGCTAGGATATTTGCTGCAGGGTTTGATTCAGGGAAAAATATATTCCTTGGGGTAAGTTTCTTTTTTAATGCTGTCTTTAGGATTTTGAAAATTGAAGACTATGGTCATATTAAATAAATTATTATAAAAACTTGAAACCAAAATATAAGAAAATTTTTATCAAGCTTTAAACCGGAGATCCCAAGAGTCCAAATAGGAGGTCCTATTAGCAGTGATTTTTAAATTTGAAGACATGGTAACAGGTACTATTAATGATGAAAGCTTTGCCTTTTAAACTGCTAAAAGCTTTTCCGTTCAGTGCTTTTTGTCCGGTGCTTAACTGCGATAAAGTGTTCATCCTTATCTAGGAATTAAAATAGCAAACTATGATAGAGAGATGTGGTACTTGAATAAATAGATTATAGATTAAGGAAAGTAAATTTTATTTTATTATTTACAATATTATGCATGTATTCAGGAGAAAGCAGTAAAGTGGTATAAAGGAGAGGAGATAGATGGATTAACGACCAATGGGGTTTTCATAATGCAGCCACAGGGAGGATTTAATGCTTCTAGCAAGACAGGTGTTTGGAGGGAGATATCAGTGGGAGGGGCTGTCTATGCACTAAGGGAGTCCAGATCAACACCACACAAGAGTAACCAGGTTGGTACGGTTTGTTTTGTTTTTTTTGATAATATGAGGTAGCTTGGTGATTACTGTGACTTTTCATGATTTGAATAAATATAGTTACAGCCACCATCAGCTATGAAAGTCAGGAAAGTGCCTTAATCTGCGTTTCCCAAATGTACTGCTTACAAAGATGAAAAAAGCCAATAATTTTTCTGGAGAAGTCATAAATGTATACTCATTGGTTAAAAAATGGTCTCCTTAAAATTTCCACTTGCACCATCAGTCAAGTACAAAAGTTATTTACTTGCCAAGATTAAACTCTTACCTCATCCAGCTGTTATAGAAGTATAAGAAATTCATGATGTTAAGAAACAACTTTTTCAAGGTAGGCTACTGTTCACACATCTGGGTTCTTAAGCTTAACATCACTGGTTGTTAAACTCAATTTGATTGGCACCTTGGGCCCTGAAATAAGCATTTTGTCATAGTTAGAACCTTGCATCAAAGAAATTTTACAAAAACATGTTTAAAATACAGGCTACCTAGAAACCTAAAATGCCAGTTCCCAGCATGTTTCATCTTCAGGTGATGATTTTGTTCAGCAAATAGTGGCTGATCATAGTGATCATGAAAATTTTTTAAGTTATGAAATGTATCAGAATATTGGAACATGCTAGTCGATGGTATTTCAAAAATTATAATAGAAAAGATAGAATACCAGCCTAATTAAAATAACAGACAATTTAAATCATTTCTTTGCTAAAACAATTTAGCCTTGTGGGATCTTGTGCTACAAAACTATCTAGCCCTATAAGAGTTGGATAAACTGAATTAATAAGAATCAAAACCCGAAATAAGGAAGCTAAAATATTTGATCAAAATTCCTGTCTGAAAAAGCAGACTATGGCATTGATGGACTTAAAACCCTAATACAGCATTATGGAACAGACGAGAAATTTTACATAGTATTCAGGAAAGCACTGATTCAGGAAAGTGAAACTTTGACAGAGCTTATAATATCCAAAAGGTAAAACCTGAGAGCTGTGGAAAATAGTATATAACATCCATAAAGAACAGTTAATCATCTTTTTTAAACTGGCTAAGCTAGCTATATGTGTGCCCTTTCAGGTATTGTCTATGGGAAGGGGTTTGGTACAGAGCAATATTTATAAACAGATTAAGCTCCAAACTAATCGACAGATTAATGCTTGTACAACTAGATGCAACATCTTTAAAGATTTTGATTTCATTTAAGCTCTGAAGGTGAAACTTTTCTTGGCCCCTTTTTTGAACTGCCTCCCAAAGTGACATGCCTGTTGGCACTTATAATGGCAACATAATGATGTAGCAGGAAGGACTATAGAGTGATGTGGCTTGAGCTATGACAAGCAAAGGCAGGTGTCTCACTTCACTATAACTAAGCTAGCTGAAGCTGCCACAACATATACCATAGAAAAGTGAAAACTTGGTTAATAACCTTTGCAGTCATCACTGTAGACTTTCATGCAGTATCCCTGCTTGATTTTTCAACAACTTGAAAATGACTAGTGATGCTGATCCAACATGGAGGATTGTAGCCACAAAGTTATGCGCAAGATTGGAGGTGGCATGAAAACATTCTTGTAAAAATCTTTAAGGCAAGTTTCATTGCAAGATTTTGTCTTAAACTATAATAACTCTAACAAAAATAGTGGGAGGAAAGTGATTTGCTGAAGTGTGTATCTTCATATGATGACCATAATATTTACCAATTTTGATGGTAATCCATCAAAAACTTTACAACTATTTGTGCTAAAAAGAGTAATTTTGACCAAATTTCATGGCAGTTTATAAAAACTACTGTACTAAGATGACTGTGCCATAAACTACAGTTGTGAGACATTGTGGGCATCTGCCTACCATCCTTATAACAAAAAGATCCCTGAAGTTACGGGGTCATAAATGCAAGATGATTCTGATAGCCCTTCTCAGATGGGACAAGTCCTGGGTCACTGATCTACTCAAACTAGTTATCTGCCCTGGAAGATTCCAGCCAACCCGAATCTTCTCAAGTAATCATAGTCATGGGTGTTCCTTTCCTGCCTGGACTGTCTTCTTCGGCATGTCTGGCTCTTGGCAGGGCAGCCTTGTGAGACAGTTTAAATGTTCACTCATGTTAAGAATATCAAGAGCAAGAAGACATTCACACTTAAGACTTACAAGGGAGAGTTGCATGTTAACAGGGATTGGTGACATGCCAAAAACTTTACAACTATTTGTGCTAAAAAGAGTACCTCAATCAATCATCTGGCTGACTTGTTTCTCAGGCTCTTTCTTTGAAGAGAAACAGTTGGCCCCAGTTGAATAAATTTAAGCACACACTTCGCTCAAGTTACTATTGTACAAGATATGCTTCCTGATAGTTTTAGCTTCCACATGCAGGGTAACAAAGCTGCATGCCCTTTCTGTTGACTTGAATTATCTTCAGTTCAGATTAGATTATCAATATTGTCTTGACACAACCAGACTTTGTAGCCAAAATTAGGTTACCATCCATTGGTAATCAAAGTGTCATCATTCACTCACTCTCTTCCATTGGCATGTGCTATGCAAGATCCTGTTAGCACTCTCAAGCACTCCTTTAAATGCATAGAGACAGGTCATGGCACTAGTGAAAGTCAGGAAACAGAATATCACATTTCAAGTCCTAACTTTTTGGCTGAAATGTGTTATATGCTTCGTGTACTCAAGGTCTCACAAGATAGAGTAGCTGCATGAAGATTCAAACTCATGAGATTCAAACATTCTCTGTGAGCCTTTTGCATTTGAACATATCGACCCAAGATCTGATGAAAGCTGTTCACTGGCATGCTGAGTCAACCTTCATGAGTTTTATCTCTGGAGATTTAGCTTTGCAGAGGCAAACCCTGAATATGGTAGGTCCTGTGGTAGTAGCACAGATGGCCACCAGACCCATTTAAAAAATTCAACACAACCTAGCAACTTTGTAGGTAAGAAGATTTCAGTATTTATCTTACCACATATATGGGTCACAGATCAAAAGACCCAAGGTTGTATTGCTTGTGTACTTAGGAGAATGGGTTATTATTCACATCCAGTCATCATTCCCCAAAAAGAAACCTGAGGTAGAGCTCAGATGCTCAGCATTCCTTCTTCCTATTATGTATTATCCTAGCAAACCTCGACAGAGATGAGAATTCAGTCAGTTGGGTCCACTTGTTGCAGTCCACCACATGTAGGTATTGTCAACACAACCTCCTCATGGACAAGGGTTGGAGCTCCTCATTACTTCCACCTGTAACTTTTCTTGGAAATTTATGTGTTCAGAAACATATCCAAAACTGTCCTAGATGAATAACAATTACTCATTCATATTACTATACACCTCCCTGCAAAAATGCATTCATCCAAGGTGATGTATTTCTCAGCTTAAAACGGGAGCCACCTAGCAGTGGTAAGGTGAAGATAATGGTATAAGAGTTTGTTCTCTTGGTCTTTATGGTACAAAAAAACCTGCTATGAGTGATCACCTATCATTTCTGACCACAATCATAATGCACAGATCAATTTTATTATATAAATTCTCAATCATGAGCAGCCACCTGCAGAACATGACCAGCGACTGCAATGTTTTGGCAAAATGTGCATTTTGACACTGCTGTGAATAACTGTATTGCAAAAATGGGGATAAAGTCTGCCAACCTTATTTAAATTTAATCCCTGTAACAATGACCACTTATGCCGTTCTAAAATAAATAGGCTTGCAACTGATATCTGAATTTTTTAGGTATCCTTATAGTGTTTTATTGTTTCTTCTGTAAACCAGACTAAAGTACATGTAGATTATTCCCACACATAGCCTGATTCCTGGCTCTCTAGTGTATGAGTAGGACCCAGTATTCCTATGAACAACCATATCACGAGAACATAGACACCACTGACCTATATGTAATAAGTTGTAATGACCACTGCTTAATTAGTGACGCTTGTTAAACAAACATAAAAAAAGGATTCTGGCTACCAGTGATAGATGCTTCAATCTGAATACCAGGCTAACGTACATGTTATAAACTGCCATTATAGTTTCAAAATTGTTGTGCTGGCTGCGTATATTGTTTGTATTTAAAGTTAATCCATATTGCCTGAATGTCAATAAGGTCTTGTCTATTAAACCTGCAGGAGAGAATCGTTCATGGGATTCAACTGATAAAACTGATAATACTAAAGACTTGTTATGTTTTTTTTTTCTTTCCCTGTTATAGTGATTACATCCCAGTCACCAACATGACTGGTATCCCTGTATATTTTCTTTGAATTAAGCCATTCTGTTTCTGCATGAGATAACTGTTTCTTTTAATTTCATTAATTGTTAGATATGCAATGCACATGCATAGATTATCCATATTTTCATAAAGCAGTCAAAACCATCTTTGCAATCGATATTACAGCTGAGTATTAATAATGTTAACACCTAGAACCTAAATAACAATGGAGGAACCTCCAACTTAAGAGACAAATTTTAACACTGGAGAAAATTATTATTGTAACTGAATGAAGTGAAAAAGAGCAAACCACTCTCAAAATAGCAATTCAAACATAAGTAAAACAAATTTAATGTTAGCAAAGTAATTGGAGTAAATCAGAAATGATTTCATGTTTAATGATATAAGTAGATCTTGCTATATAATTTTGTTTTCAGATAAATGCATACAATATTTTAGCAAGAACTGTTGATAAAGAATAGAATATATGTACAGTGATTGTGGTTAT
>QKMX01346877.1:31718-42222 GCA_003401595.1 Venustaconcha ellipsiformis | reverse complement strand
TAGACTCAAACCCACGCAGAGGTGAGATGGCAGTGATCAAAGTAATTTTTCCAATAAGGACAAATTTCTAATGTTCCAGGAGCGAGCAATGTATTTAGTTCCTTCAACTTGTCAAATAATTAAGTTCAACAGTATCACCAGATTGACAGAAATCTACTCCCAGTAATCTTAAAATGGCAATATTAATCAATTGACATCAATTTTGGGACACATTTTTTTCCATTAGAGAATTTTTATTTCCAGTCAGAATAGTAAAAACATTGCAGTGAAGACCTGATGCCATTGCAGTCATGTAAAGTCTACATGGTTATGTTAATGACAATGGTGGGGATACAAACCTGCATCCTTTCCAACATGAGTCCAGGACATTTACCACTAAGCCACTGTTATTTCTTTAGTAATGCAAAAGGACAGTTTGCACAAGTTCTAGTCTTACATTGCAATTGCCTGGAGAAATGGGAGGCTAAGTCACCTAAAAAATGTAAACTTCATCTTCTTCTATTAAAAAAGGAGAAATGACTTTTTATAGTTGAGCTAAAGTTAAGTTGATAGTTGATCTGGGGCTTTTCAATGAAAACCCAAGTTTTTCCAACCCCCAACCCCCCTTTTTACCAAGAACACCATGTAGACTTGCTTATTAGTCAACTGCAGACTATATATAGATCAAAATTTCCTGTTGCATAATGCACTGGTAGATTAAGGTCTTTGCACTTTATTGTCATAACATGACCATAATGGTTAATTGGTAAAACAAACAACATAGACCCTGATCTCCTGGTACATTATGTAGTTACAGATTAGGGTCTATGTTGTTGGGAGTTATACTCAACCTGTACAGGAAACAATCGGTATCCTATTTTGATAGAACCACTTTACTTGTTTTGAATCAGCTGAATTGTAGCAATTAATCTCGTTGAATTTGCTTTCTGTTGCAGTACTGTATGATGATGGATAAAATTTGAAAATATGTGGATCTGCTCATGAAAGAACTTAAAACATGGACATTTTTCAAAAGCTGATCCTGTACTTTTAAATTACAGTGCATTTAAACTTAGATTTTCATGATTGCATATTAAAGTCAGACTTATCAATAGTCAGTTTAATGGTTCCCATATGTTTACTTAAAGAATGGTATTATAAATTTTAAAAAAACCCACATTTTTGGTTATTTTTATTGAATGGAATATTAAAATTTGTACATGCACTCAAGTTTTGAAGGTTTTATTTCTTTTGAAATTAGTCAAGCTCATTAAAGTTTTTTTAATTTTTATTTTCAGTGAAGGGCGAGGCCACCCTCAGCCTGGAAATAACATCTCCCAGGGTCGATATACTCCTTTGCCTCCTCAGCCAACTGTAGATCATCAAAGTTATCCCAGTTCAGTATCAGGGCAAGTGGATACTGTACCAGTTTCGTCTGCACCATTAACAACCCTCAGAGGAAATCTACGAGAATGGGCTACACAACAGGACCTGTCAGCACTTAGATCTCCAGTCACTCTAAACACAACTAATGTTCCCACAAATACCTACCCTGGACCCCTTTCTCCGTCAAAATCCACACCAGTTCTCAACAAGGAGAACATTTCTCCTGCTTCACCTCAAGCATACTCAAGCATGCAGCCACAAACATTGATACCTGCCAAATCTAGTCCAGATATTCCAGAGAACCTGGCTACATCACTTCATAGTCCACCGAGTCCCAGCTTGTATAACATACCTCGAAGTCCCTATACCAACCAACATTTTGAATTCAATGTCCAGAAGCAGAGGAAACACCCTTTTCAGGGTTCTAACTATTCACCTTTAGTCAGCATGGGTGGATACCCGTGTAATGAACCACAAAACGTGGCATCAATATTACCTAACAGCAGAAGATCTGTGCCACCACAGATGCCTTATCAGCAGGAATATTTGTCAAGTTTCTCGGTACCACCACAATTGCGAGATCAGCAAAAACCATCAGGGAGTATGCCCATGACAAAAGAAGAGGATGAGGTTGACAAGGAGATTCCTAATATGCAACCAGCAGGAAAGGACGACAATCGTCCACTTTATTCTCCACCAGCTCCTCCAGTCCGAGATATATCCAGTTTAAAATACAGTGTTTTTAATCAGAACCATGAAAAGTTCCCATCCTGGCCTGTTCCTCATCCAAATCCGGATAGGGAGGGCAATCCTCCGCTGGATCCGCAGACAGGCTACCACCCTCAGCTTGGTCCTGTGCATGAGAAGGAGAGAACGACTTCTGAAGAAAACAAACCAAGGAATGCTAGTGATCCAGGTTTTAACAAAGAAATGAAGAAGAATTTTTACACCAGAAGGAAACCAACAGCCAAAGATAGTACCAATGACTATGAGAACATGAAGACTTTGGAGGAGAGGTTTGAGGATTTTTGTAACCATTCCAAGCCTGGTTACCCACCACCGCTGTTTGATCCTGATGGCCATAATATTGGGGATGAAAAATACAATATTCCTTCCCCACCTGAACGAGATGTGTCACAACTTGACCAAAAGACCTTGGCACACAAGATTGCGGCAGTTGTATCCTCTGGTTATCAAAGCCAAGGTCAAGGTCAGCCTGATTATTATTCCCAATACAATGTGGACTCGAGTCATGCTGCTAATAGAAAAAGAGTGGACACTACAACAAGCCCCATACAGAGCCCAGGAGTGTCTAGTAAGTCTGGTCAGCTTCCACAAAATTCCAAAATGGTAGATTCTAGCACAAGTCCTTTGAATAGTCCCTTGTCTGAAAACAAAGCTGTACTAGGAGATGTGAAGTATTCCAAGGGTACTTTTCAACCATCAGGTAATAAATCACGTGCTGTGATAATTCGGCAGACACCTTATTATAACACAGGCACTCAGACGGAAGATTCATTCTCCAAGACAGGGAAGGACAGTATGGGCTTCAGTTCATCTGATCCTCCAAGATTCACCGAAAAATCAGTTCAGGCACAAATGTCCTATTCTTCTGTTAGTTCTGATTGTGAAGGAACAAGCCGATATTCAGATGAAGACAGCAGGAGTAAACACTTCCACCAGGAATTTCCTTTGGATTCTTATATGGAACATTCCAAATCTGCAGACCATCATAACTGTACAACAGACTCTGGAATTATGTCCATTAATAGTGATATTTTAGGTGCACCACTTCTTAGAAAGCTGTCAGAAGAATTCCGTGGTGGCAAGCTGCATTCAATTCCTTCAAGTTTTGATGACTTGCGTAGCCCTCGGCCAGAGTCTTTGTATGGCAGCCTTCATGGAGCAGAGTCATACAGTAGTGTTGTTATTCATCCATATGAAAATCCAATGCCTTTTGGTCGAGATGACTACAGTTCTAATGCGGGGTCAAAATCAGATTCATTGAGTAGTGAGAACACACCTGTTAAGTCCATGTCTTCCATGGACCTTCGTAATCCACCTGCAACAAAGTCTACACGTTATAGCATAGATGGATCTTTTGCCAGGCAGAGCCATGGTTTGTCTTTAATGCCACACCGCAGTCTTCCAGACGGCCAATACACATCGGAATCGAGCCTTAATTCTCCTTACTACAACAGATCAAAGGAATACAGTCAGAGTATGCTTCATTTGAACAAAAGGTCGTTAGGTTCATCTCAGGCTCATTCTTTTCATTTTCCGTCAGAATCATCTTTGCACCCAAGGACTTCTTCAGAGGCTGGTCCCTCTCGGAGTCTTAAATCTAGTTCTGATTCAAGTTCTGGTAGACCTTTGTCACGACTTGGCTCAGATTCTGTGTTTCCAGAGAAGTCCCCAGGTCCTGTCGAATCTAAAGATCCAACAGCCATTGATAGCTCCAAGCTTATTAGCTCACCAGGCAGTCGAGGACCTCTGAAATACCCATATAGTTCTTTCGATGAAAATGAGAGGCCATCATCAACGTTGAATTTCCACCAGAGGACAGAAAGTGATGTGTCTGCCACATCAAATGATTTTCCAACTGCATCCCATGCTCGTTCTGTTTCTTATACAGATTATATGCCCATGTATGGGTACACCAGTCAGAGCCAGGCTGACGCTAATAGACTGGCACAAATTCAGGAGGAATCATCTGAGAGCAGATGGCAAGCTGCTGTGGATAAATCAAGATCATTGTTAGACCGAAATTATATGAACACGGACCATGGGAGTTCCAGGGAGCCAATTCAGTCAGAGAAAGTTACTGAAAGCTCTGAGTCAGTACCATATAGTGAAAGTGTCCAGAAACCAGAATTCAAAAGACAGCAATCAGATCATTTTAAGTTTACAAATACAGGCTTCTCAGAGAGTAGCAATAAGGCATCAGAGTTGAGCTCGAACATTGAGATTCGTGAGCCTCGGACAGATTCCACTGAAGATAGTAACAGGACTTCAGATGATTTGAAAAGGATGCAGCAAAAAGCAGTTCTAAATTTTATGGAAATAAAATTAAAAGAAAAAGGTCAAAATCTCGGTGAAGATGTTAAACCAGATAGTAAATCAGAGTCAGTACTGTCAGAACAAGAAAGCAGCTCTGTCCAGCCAATAATTGACTTCAGCAAGTATAATTATACTCGAGATCAAAGGAATGAGAGTTTACGCAGGTCAAGGTCAATATCTTCAAATTCTTCACGTGATTCAGCAGATTATGTTGAAATGAAGAGACCAGAAAGAGTGTATGCTCCAACTGAGTGGAGCCGAATTCGTTTACAGACTGTTAGGCCATCTTCAATTGGTTCTGACGCTAGCGGTAGCATGGATACATACATGATTTCCCCACTGTCACCACTACCACCATCTCCATTAAAAGGGGAACCTGGCAAGAGTGGTGACCCAGTCAGGGATAAGGTAAGAATGAATTATGTCCCATTTCTTAAATCTGGCATGCATGTCTTCTCAAGTGAAATTAATCTTACAGAAAAGAAAGGGGGAAGGGCGCAGCACACTTTGTTGAATATTGATTACCTTGTAATAGTTCTATTTTGTCCAAGTCTATGACTCAACAAGGATGTGAATATTTTGAATATGATGTTATGTGATACTTGATTGGAATACAATGTTATACCATACTTGATTTGGAGTATGAAGTTATACGATACTTGATTTGGAATATGGTGTTATACCATACTTGATTTGGAATATGTTATACTATACCTGATTTGGAATATGTTATACCATACTCGATTTCAAATGTTTTACCATACTTTTTTTGGAAAATGAAGTTATACCATACTTTATTTAGAATGCTCTAAGGTTAGTTATCCATCTGAATTCTGTCTGGGACATAAGGCTGCAATGTTTATTTAGCCCTCTTCACCCCGTCTGCTAAACCATCATATCTGTATGTGGGGAAAACTTGCCATTAGCTTCCTATGGGTTGGTGGCTTTTGTTCCCTGTCAAATATACTGGCTACCATATATAGAAATATGGCATTAAAGCTCACAAACCTAAACCAACCTTTAGTGACAGTAACTTTAATACACAGCTAATTAAGTTTGTATTTAAAAATCAGTAACTCGTGTCTGTCAAATCAACTTTCTTCTCAGCATTTAAAGTAGACTTGGATGACCTGTCTGAAGATGTAGATTGTCACATCACTGGACACCATAATCATTGTTGTGAACATTATTGGACACCATAATTACTGTGAACATTTTTTGACACCACAGTTATTGTTGTGAACATTTTTGGATACCATAATTATTGTTACAAACATTTTTGGACACCATAATTATTGTTGTGAACATTTCTGGATATTATAATTACTGCTGTGAATATTTTTGGAAACCATAGATATTGTTGTGGACATTTTTACAGAATATATTGTTGTGAATGCTTTTGGACAACATTTATTGGTGTGAACATTTTTGAACACCAGAATTATTGTTATGGACATTTTTGGACACCGTCATTATTGATGTGAACATATCTTACTGTATATTTTATTGCTAGTCAATGCCGGAATGATGAATATTACCACTTGTCTCTGTCTGGAATATTTGCTGTTTAGCAACCCTAGGAATGACAATTGACGGTGGACACTCCAACCATCTTTTTCAAAGAGGAGAGAAATAAAATGATTTAATGGAGATATGTAGGTATAGTCCAATTAACTTAAAATGTGTTCTGACAACCTCTACTATTTTCTGTCTACTGAATTTTAGCATCTGATTGGAATAAGCATTGCATTTTGTGTTGGGGTTTTGCCTGAAATCATATTTTCTACCATAAAGTTTTGCACTTTAATGAAAGCTGTTTTTTGAATGGTGAATCAAAAGGTCAATAGAATATGACCTTATATTGGTGCCTGTCTAATCTTGGACATCTATTTTAATCAGACTGAACATAATTACAAAAATTACATGCTTTTAGTTACTTTTTAGCAGTTATTGCAGAAATTAGCTTAAAAATCTGCAAATTTTTATTCTAGAGCAGTGGTTCCAAAACTTTTTCTGGCCACCGCTCCCTTGATTATTATCAGTGTTACCTACCTTTCCCTGTACAAAGCATTATTCAGCATCGGCACAAACACTCACACCTGGGTAATCCCACTGCAACCTGTTGGTGGTACTGCTCTCTTTGGGAACCACTGTTCTAGAGTGAACCCTAAATCATAAAACATTTTTTGTTTAAAATTAAATTCTTTGTATGACACTTGATATTGAAGAAAACGTACAGCATTAATATGTCTTGCTTTATATTTTTTGTCTTTAAATTTTTTCCATTTACAAAAACGAAGGGTTTAAATTTGTTCTTAATTCATAACTCGTGCATGTTTTGCTAAACCTTTTGCACATATTAAACATGATTAGGCATAAATTGAAGAATTTATTTTAAAGAATTATCTTTGAAAAGATTTCAGGCCCAGGGCTTTTTGCCACAACCACATCACAGCAGCTGATGAGGTGAGTCCAGTTCTTTTTGTCTACCCGTCCTTTCCTTGTTTTATATATATTTACATAGTCAACATTCATCATTGTCTTTATTGATTGTGTACCACCATATCATATATTGTCTTGCACTTTACCTGAAGTTTTAAACAAGTTTACCAAGAATAAGCTTGGAGGAGTTGTTTCCCTTACTCCAAATAAACCCCAGAAGGCAGTACCAGTTAAAAAAAATTTTGGTACCATCTGGCTGTGAAGCAAACAGTATAGATTATTGAACTATTTTTCACCAACAATTGAAGAATACACTGATAAGCTGAATAATATCTTAAGTCCAATGATGTAGGAAGACTTTTAGAATGTTTGTTAATGCCTTGTGATTCTATACTGTTTAACAGCTTGTGAATATTTACCACAGAATTATCTTTCTAAGAAATTTGTCATCTAGAAAAAACAGCAATGAATACCCAAAAAATTAGTCATGTGGTGATTTGATAGACTGTTTTTTAATAATATAAATTATATATATTAATAAAATATCATTTGGTACCAGACTTAAAGTATTTGGTTGATGGGGGTGGGTGGGTTGTTGTTAATATAAATTATATATATTAATATAAAAATATCTGGTACCACGTTAAAATTAGTTGATAGACTGTTTATTTATTAATATTAATTATATATATTAATAAAATATAATTTGGTACCAGACTTAAAGTATTTGGTTGACGGGGTTGGGGTGGGGGTCTTACTATAAATTATATATATTAATATAAAAACATTTGGTACCAGGCTAAAATTAGTTGATTGTTGTTTTATTAAGATAAATTATATATATTAATATAAAAACATTTGGTACCAGACTATCTTAACTTACAAAACAAAGTTTTGACTGTACAATCTTTTTTTGGCTATGAATTGAATCTGCTTTCCTTATTTTAAGTTCCAGGATATTCAGGTGTGTGCTAGTGATTCAAGGCAGTATTTTGGCTTTTACTTAATTGTACTTGTATTTGACATAATTAAAGCAAATTATGAATTCAAACTCATGCAAGTACCTCCAGCTAAAGTACATTTATTTTTCACAGGCGAAGATACAGGTTTTCATTTTCAAGGTAAATTTGAATGTGATGGAATTTTTAGTGTTGTCAACTAACTGAAATAGCTGCAAGGTGTACTCACTAACCTTAGTTTTACATTTTCACTTTTTTGTACCCATTTCTATGCATATAATATGCCCTATTCTTGGGAATTCTAAATGGAATAATGGCTGTTGTACATAATGAATTGTATGATGTGCAGTATAAATTACCTGTTTTTATTTCTTTCTATTAACTGATGTTTAATTCTGTTTATTTTAAGAATGCAGTTTTGTTTTTGTTATGGTCTGTTAATGTATACAACAGTAAGGAGGTACCATCTGTACTGGCTTATAAGTCAAGTCAAATTGCAAACAGTAAAAATTCTGACCTGCCATATCATAATGTGCCTGCAGATTATGGTCTGTGTTATTTGTTCTGCTGATTACTCCTGACAAACCACACAGATCTAGATATACCAGTGCATTATGTGACCACAGATCTGCATTTATGCAGTTTGCAGTTGGGCTTGTATTATAAACAAGTGTCTATGGTACAAAATGACCAAAACCATTTGTTATAAGAGGATGGGCTTTTTAGCTGGTTTTGCTTCTTTGTGGTCCTTGTTTCTTAACATACTAGCATTAGTTACTAATAAATTGGGAAGTAGTCAAATATGTAAGGCATGTTGGTTTAACTCCTAGTCAAAGTGGCATAGTTTTTCTGTTGATGGTAAAGCACTGGCTAATGAGATGGATGTTCAAATTTTGACCAGTGAGGTAAAACTTAGCCAAATCCCCCCATAGTACTTGTGGAATTGTCTTTGTTAAACAAAGCAAAGAAACATACTGTATTTCTCATGTGATGAAACCCCTGTTTGATAATTTGGTCCTGAGACTTTTACCACATATGCTTCCTTACAGGTGGATTCCAGCTGCAAACTTGAGCTAAATCTGCCATTGCATAATGTACCATTAGATCTTTGCAGTTTCTTTGGAAAAATCATTAGAGGAAAAAAAATGTAGAACCTGATCTGTCAGAACATTATATAATGGCAGATTAAGGTTGAGGTTACTAAATTTTGACAAATTTGTGTTTTATAAAATATTATATGACTCATCCTCAGCATTGTAAACTATTGTACATGGAGGAATCTACATTCCTATTAAAAAACTTTGAAGCCAACTGTTTTGGTTCTATGGACCAGACAACATGTTTGTCTGTTGATGATCACCATCATGTGTCACAGGTGAAAATCTATTCTTTTTTACTGGTGGCTCCCTGCAACAAGACCTCCTCATTTCTCCATTACATAAAAACAAAATATAATAAACCTGCTTGGCCAATCAGAATGACCCTAATTGAGGGTTGACCAAATTTATCTTTTATTCTAGATTGAGTAAACAAATCAGATTTTCTCCTCCAAACACAGTCACTTTGTGATCAGTAAGAGGTCACTTCTGTTAATGGATTATTTCATTGTAGTGATAGATGGGTACTTGGCTAACCACCAAGACCCAGACAGGTTTTGCACTACCCAGAAAATCCAGGTTCCTGGATGCGGTACACAGTAAAATTTCCCTTCAGGTATGTCCCTATTTCATAGGCTTACTGATGACATAATTTCTTTGTGCATATTCATGAAAAATGAGTAAATCTTATGCAGATGACCAAGGGTGAAAAGAGAGCTATTTCCACTCATGGTTAGCAGTAGGGGTTCACATTTGTCTCTGGCATGAAGTGAATAGGAGTGGGTAGTCTTCTTGAATTGTTACCTTTTTCTAATCTTCTGTAGAATTTAGAACAGAATTCTGAAGATGAAATCAGGATGAATTGAATTGAATTTAAATTGGTGTGACACCATTACCAATCTCAATTAGATGCAGTGGCGTGCTGAAGGACACAAAATCAATGTTTGTTGCGGGATGTCAACCATCATCCTGCCTACCTCTGGTCCATATTGCCTTTTGAGCAAGGTTTATCAGGCATTTGTTTTCCTAATTCAGGAAATGATTAGTCTAGAGCAGAGGAAAGAGTTTGAGATCATGGGTTTTAAGTCATTTCTGATTGCCCTGGCAAATGTTTGTGCAGAGCCAGCCTTTCTGATTGCCCTGGCTAATATATGAAGAGCAATCCTTTTCATTTTGTCTGAGCAAATATTAATGCAGTTTTTGATTGTTCTGGTAAATATTTGCACAGGGCAAGTCTTTTCTGAATGCCTTGCAAATACATCTGCAGAGCAAGTATTTTTTGATTGCCCTGGTAAATGTATGTAGCAAGTCTTATAATATCATTACTCCAACATTATCAGATTCTAGATTCATAATGTGCCAGATATCTACAGAAAGGAGATTTAAAATGTCCAATCAAATGGCATATGAAATTATATTAGGGTTCAGATGATATTACAGAAGCTCATGAGATAACCAGATCATGGAAGAATGCAATATTATCAGTGAAGAACTTGTCATATGTACCCATGTATATATCAGTGAAGAACTTGTCATATGTACCTAGGGTTGCCAGATGGTATCCAAAAGGAGGACATGTCC
>QKMX01346868.1:12520-23488 GCA_003401595.1 Venustaconcha ellipsiformis | reverse complement strand
ATCTGTGAAGAAGAACCATTTTACGACTATACTTATGCCCAACTGCGAAAACAAGGTGGTGAAAAAGGAGCAGTGCCAGAATTTCCTGTTAACATCAAGATCGATGGTACGGTTGAAATGATGATACGTTTGTGCTGGAGTTACAATCCAGAAAAACGTCCGATTGTCAAGGAGATCAACAACTTCTTCCAGACGCAGCAGAAAATCTACATCAAATAATTTGGACAGTGGTTTCTTTGATGTAGTTTCCAATAAAGCTAATCCTTTTGAATTGTATATCTAGTTGATTTTATCGCAATATCTGTGAATTTTGTACATATGATTGTACCTTATTATTGATGGACTGTTACGAGTTAACACGTGTCAAACGTGACTTTAGATAGTCCCAGATAAATTATCGAAGTTTTCTGTTGTTTACTTTGTGAAATACGTTCTTTTTTATAAATTGCCAATGCATAATAAATCTATACAACTTAGAAGTGGGAAATATGTTTATAAAGTATATTTGTTACCCAGTACATATTTCTTTGACAGTACTAAGCTTGAGCATAGTTTTTGTAAAGAATGATCGAACGAATGAAAAGTAAAATATTTTCATTCCATTACAACTTTTGAAGCATGGCAACAATGCCATTAAATTGTTTGCATTCCTTTGTATGAAATATATATATATATAATGATATAATTTTAGCTACTATGAATTTACATTTTTGAATTTGGACAAGAAATATTAGTCTGTCTGTTCTTTGTGTGTGCAAGAATCATATTGCAATATTTTCAGTAGGGATTCTGTTTGACCCTAATGTTAGTCTTTGATGCTCAACACAATTTTAGGAAGAATTTTCTTGGAACTTCCACCTCATTTGATAACACCGATGCATAATTAATATTGGAGAATCTGTATGTACTCTCTAAATTAAATCTAAAGAAAAGTGTGTATGTTGTTTGCTTTTTGTGTTTTTTTTTTGTGTTTGTTTTCCTTTTAGCTCATATGTTCACATGACCAGAAGAGTTTACATGATGGTATTTTCCCAGGATGTATGGCATCTGCCGTCTGTTCATAAAAGTTTGTTATTGCTACGCCTTCTAAACAACTTGTAGGACTGCCACCAGACTTTAGAGACATTCGCCCCAATGTCTAGTTTGTCCTGAACAAAATGATATCTCTCAGGTACAAATTAAGCCATCACTTCCACATGGATGGCCACATCGACATGGGACCATGATTAAAGAATCCCAATCGAGCACCAAATATAGCTTTCATAGTGGTACTTTTGAAAATCTTGGTACTGCTCCTGATTGGATGGTCATATTGATACGAAGTTTTCACTAGAATATGATGTCTAGCTGGTCGTAAATTAAAATGTTTCCTTTATTACCACTAAATGTTTTCAACACTAAATTTACTTTACATTGATTAAGGCTGACATGGCAGTCATCTTTAAAATGTTGCTATCACCACTTCTCCTGAATGAATAGTACATTATTACATTTCTTGAGAGTTGCCATGACTGTATCATGTTGGCTTGGGGATGAGGGGATAAAAGGGTCAATGAGGTTAAACTATACGACATCACCAAAACATATCAGAAATTTTAATCCTTCTGATTGACCCCTGGTGCCCCGTAGCAGTTTTGCAGTTTGAAAAACAAATTTGTGGCAGCCTTTTAGATTTCTGTAGCTGCAGAGACTCTTTCATGTTCATGACACAACATCCAAAGTTGGAAAATAATTCCTCAATGGGAAGTTGGTTTTGTTATTCATGTTTTTGACAAGACTTTGAAAGTCGGGAAATGATTCCTCAATGGGAAATTGGTTTGTTGTTCATGTTGTTACGTATCAGCTTGTTTAATGTAACACAAATAAGAGTGAATACAACAAGTTTTGTCACTGAGAATTTTAATGAAACAAAAATCCAACAGGGTAATCACTGAAAAGAAAACAAGAATTCATTCATTTATGAATGGTTTATTGAAACACCTCCACAAATTTTGAGAAAATCCTCAATAATTACAGGTCTATGTGTACAAACTACTAACTTAATTTCAAATAATAAATATATTCCTACAACAACATACCAAATTAATAGCAAAATATACCATAATTAAGAGTTTAATAGAAGTGTTGACTGCATTATGGAATATCCATAAATCATATTCAGTATTCTTAATATGGATACTGTACAAGATAATTGGCACTTTGATGACAAAAAATAATTGTCTGTTCATATGCAAAGCAGATAAAAATTGAGCATGGGAACTATATATGTAAAATATAACAAACAATAGATTTGATAACTGATTAGTTCTAAATGTCTTAACATATATTTTAAATCTACACAAGTTTATAATCTTTCATAGAAAATCATTGTAATTATTACATGAAAATTGTAATGGGCAAATTGCCATCTTCTGCATGTAGATTGGCCCACATAATTTATTGTATTATAACATCACAGAATATAGAACTTCAGAATATATAACATGAAGAATTGGGGGTGGGTACTTCTCCTAAAAGATATAAATCGTACTGATTAACATCAGTCTCATATTATTATTTACTCCAAATTATTGTGTGTGGTTTGCTCTTATCTTAAAATGATCCAAACTGTAATGAAACTGGTCCCAAATTTTAATAACTTGAAATACCTCTAATTAACGAGAAATGGCATTTTTAACCTTATGGAGATAATTTGCCAGTGAAATTTGTCACCTGAACATGCACAAAAGTTTGTATGTTTGGGACAAGAATGAAAAAAATAAGAGATTACCTGTCATTTTGGTAATATTTCAAGAAGCCAATAAGAAATCATAATAAGATCTTTAAATAACTGTGAACATAAACAATGGAATGTTTAAACTTTTATTCAAAATTTTCTTTCTAAACGTGAAATATTACTGATTAAGCATAGCTTTTTGGTTTAAATATGCATTCTAGACCTCTGCTTTAAGTCAGCTGATTGTTTGGTTTCGTTTTTCATATACTATATATGGCAACCAGTTTATCTGGTGGAGGAAAACCCCAGAAAGACTTAAAAAAGAACCACCAACTCATGGAAAGCTACTGGCAAGCCTTCTCACATATCCACATTTGCCAAGCTGAGACTTTAACCAATGCAGACAGAGGTGAGATGTCAGTGACATGCAAAAGTGACCACCTTAGACCACTACGCCACCTGAGGCCCTGCATCTTTTTCTAAATTTTCCAGGCAAATCTGAGTGAAAGCTGACATAATTTATATTGGTCAATATTCAGCTGTTTCTATAAAAGTAATAATTAGGAATGCTTTCACAAAGAATTACAATCAGATATTATGGTTAATTTTTGTGATCTACAGCTGATCTAGTTGTGGTTTGCAAAAATAAAATTATATCTGAACTGAAAATAGTAATTTAACAGAAGTGATTGTAATGGCATAGTTTAAGTGGTGTTACTGCGGAATAATTCCATCAAAATCGATATAAAGTTGAAAACTGTACGGCTATCAGCATATTCATTACATAATAATACAGTTAGGAGTAATTGACAACATACAATAATGAGTCACAATACAGTTGGATTTAAACTACTGGATAAAAAGACCTTAAATTCGTGATGTGACACCAGTATGAATTTGTCTGATAATGTGATAAATTCTCTGAACATTTATAAATCTGAACATATACCTAAAGCTTAAAAGTATAATCCTTTAAATACATCCTTCATATGTAATGAACTGCATATAAATAATGAGCCAATAACATCATCATGTATCATTAAAAGTGTGAATATTGTCAAGTGTTTGAACTCTTGAGCCAATACACTATGAACAATTTTTATCATAAGTTCAAAAATTCCTCAATTTAAAATTTATTTCTTAAAACTTTCAAAATGAACTTTACAAATTTACCATCAGATGGTGGGCATAGAAAAAAAACAACTTTTATAACCTAACTGTTGCAAATATTTTATCTCCCAAATTTTTAACATAGATCTGAAGCAAAATTTAAACAAAAATAAATCAGCTCACATACAGTGTTATTGATTTAAAAAGTTTAGTATTTGATTACACCTGTAAAAATTAAATATTTGCAGTGTAAATGAATACCATACATTGTAATTTGCTATCACAGATGAGATAAATAAAAAATATTTTAATAAAATACAACCATCTCAATTGCAATGTGCACATTTGAGAAAATACATAAAATATTAAAAATTGTGTGAACAACACTTATATGGTTCTTTATTAAAAGCAATCAAAAGCACACACATTTAACATATATATATAATATATAATAACTTATCTATGAAATTGATAAAAAATAAAAATATAGCAAGGAAAGTAAGTACAAAACAGGAGCGACTTGCTGTTAACAGACTGATGGTAAGAAAAAGATCTGTATTTTGCATTTTGTTCATTTTAACAGCACTCGGAACACACTGTTGGCTACACATTTATAAGGAATGGAGCTAATTGCCTTTTTCAATGGCAACTTGAGGCCATGGACATGGGATGGCGTGGGTAGCAATTAAACCATTAAACCTTTAAGTGCAACACTGTACCAAATGTACTGTGCCTCCCTATAATGCAAACACAAGGCTTCACAAATAATTTCTTCACCATAATAGTATCATAAAAGGAAAGTTGCTACTTTTCTATTAACATTTATATATTTGTTTTTATATTCGGGTAACAAAATGCTTACCTATTTTGCTTTCACATCAAATGAGACAAATGTTGTACTAACTTACAGCCACTAAAGCCAAGGTCTGTGCACAATATTCAAACATTAAATTTTTATCTTCAATGAAAACACATATACTCAACAGCAGGAAAAAACTAATTTTTACACCTTGTTTTTCATTTGCTTTAAATATGAGAAATTACACGCACTAATAAGCACATTTATTATTTTTTATTTAATATTTTTTAAAACTTAAAACAATAAAAAGAGTTGCATATTCTGGATTTAAATGTTGGCAGTATTGCAATAAACATAATTTGGTCAAAGAAGGTTAGATTTATAGTTCCTTCCACACAGCATCACAACGGATATCCTTATCTGTATGAATGTTCATGTCAGCATATTTAAATGTATGTACAATTAGTTAATTTATTCAGTGCACAAACTATTTTAACACCATTTGTATTGATGAAGAGCATAACACTTGAACAAATGAAATAACCATAACAACTGCCTCTGAAGAGTTACAATAGCAACAAAACCCATTTGGGACCAGGGGTGACTAGATCACGCCAGCAGATAGGGAGAAATGCTTCCACATCCATTCATTCATCATCTTCCTTAAACATAACACTTGCCACTCATTACATGCTGGAACAGGGAGGTATGTTTACATCAATGAGTGGAGGAGTTGATGTGTTTATTAAGGAGTGAACAACTTTCTTATTCTTCCATAATCTAGTTGCCTCCCTTTAATTTGTTTGCAACATAAAAAAATTTACCCTTCCAGAACTGACAACAAACATGGCAAATTACATGTATACAGACCAGTCTTTCTCAGCATGTATTGAATGGTGTTGCACTGTATGTCAATAACAAAACAAATTTGTTAAATTTAGCTTCATTTGAGAAGCTGGCATGAAACTTCAATGAAAAACAGACTTGATTATCATTCGCAATGCTGTGCAAAACAAACAAATAAATGTTCTTTCTGAAACGTATATACCATAATTTATGTAATTTGTCATATATGAAAAAATTCATTTTTTAAAAAATAAATAAAATGTGCAAAAGAATTAATTATCATTTTGGGGAAGAGATAAAACTGAATATGAAAATTGAGGACTCCAAAATATCTAGATTATCATTCATATTAAAACTATGTGCACTGGAAGCAAGTGTGATGCAGCATCACACACCAGCAGAACATGTCATTTGAATTTATTTATATATGCATATATTGAAACAGATAAACTCAAAAATGTATGAATATGACACAGTCATATCTATCTCAACATTGCATCTTTATTCTTCAACCTTGTGATTCCCAAAAAAATTTTTATGAGAGAGAGAGAGAGATAAAAATTTCAGCCCTATGTGTCATTTTCCTCCTCAATTTACCTTACTTTAAATGTCCCCATATAGCTGAATCTTCTGTTGAAATGAAAATAATAAAATAGTAAATGAAAATTTCAAATACATACCATATTCATTTTTAAATAGATGTAGTCTTTATCCAAATATTCACAATGTTTATATTCATATATATTCCATTTTATTTTAATCCTATCAAAGATCATATAGCATGTTGTGTTGTTTTCTCTGCAGATGAAATGTTATCCACAATCCCACCATATATTGTTATCATATACCATTCTGTGTTGTGTTCTCTGCAAAATGATATGTTATCCACAATCCCACCGAAGAACAGTATCCCTCATGTACACTATCATTAGGATATAATTAAATCTCATCTTTGCTGATGGCAGTCAAGTTGTTTCTTTGAATGAATTCAGAGATTTTACACTTCTGTAAGCAATATATGTTCAAAACAACTGTATAAATACAAACATGTTGCTAAGTAAACTGTACTAATTTTTTAGAGAGTTAGCACATGGAAAAAGGGGGATGGATATAGAATGTGGGCTCTATATGGAAAAATTGAGGATTTAATCATAGGACACATACAGATTTTAAAGCTAGAATCTTGAGATTGCAGACATGAACTGCTGTCAAGATGAATACACATAAGCTTTATCTGCACTAAAAAATTACCACAGAAATGGAACATAAAAGATGTTTATGTGGTCCTAAATGTTTCCCTCAACTCCTTCATTTGCATGAACTTTGCTATTTCACAATGTAGACAAATTTAAAACCAGAAGACAGAATGTGCCATAAATATTTAACAACATTTCTTCCAAGTTTAGTTCTGTATAAAGGACACTGGTGTGTATTATTTTAGTGTGACTTAACATCTAGGCTGGCTGGTTAGACATATAAAAAGGTCAAGGTTATTGTAGTAATTTCAGTTCATGTAAATTCTTTTGACAAAAAAAAATAATAATGCTAGTATCTTTCTTGACACTGTGGTATTGGAGAGGAAATCTTAACATATACATAAAACTGTCATACAATAAATGTGTGATATATATACAATGGGGTATCAGTTGGGATTTGCTTTATTTCTGTCCTTTGTGTGCAATTTTCATATGTATACACCTATTACAAAATGCATACATCTTTACAGTTCAGATGTTATTTACATGAAAAATCAGACATTTTAATTATAATAAACTTCAGTGCATGAAAATGTTTAGTAAAAACAATTGTAATTAAGACTTATGGAGAGGAAATCATGTCATACAACCAACTGTTCATGAAAAATTGGAGAGTACAAAAATTACATGAATTATCGTACACATACTGGTATCAGAACTGGATCCTTTGTTGCCTCAGGCTGCCATCTGAACTACATGATTCTTAGAATCGTGGGTGTGGTCATCAAAGAATACATCACGGACTTTGATACTCCTGAAATGTAATATTGTTCAGAAATGTATTATTCAGAATTGTGTGAAAATATGTACTATTCATTTGTTGGAACGGAAAAAAATATCTTTCCAAACTTTTGTACAATTGCACACAAAATGGAGACTTTTCAACACCATACACAAACACTTAACTAAATATAACATAACTCAAAACTTGTATTTATTATGTGACTCAATGATATGCCACACTGAACAGAATTTAACACCACACCAGCACATGAAAGACTAATTTGTACATTGTAAATGGGAGTACAGTGCCTTGCTCAAAAATGCCCAAAAGCAGCCAACACATGTAACTTTGGGCACAATTCAAACTAGCAATCCACTGATTACAAGTCCATGCACGAAAGCAGAGAATGATCTCAGACATTCGATGAATTAACACATGTCATATGTTGAACATACTGGATTCATTTTAAGGATGCTGTCAATCCACAAGGTTTTAATTCTAAGACTTCACTAATTGATAAATTCATAATATTTAATTCTACATATTTAAGGGAAAATAAAACTGTCTCTAATTTGTCAATAAACTGGATTTATATAATCTCAGTAGAGACTGGTATATCTTAATGATCCAGCTAGATGTATCTTTTCTATACATTTCAATGTGTCATTTTTCCATGCTATTTATGCATCTAAGACATTTAATAAAACTAGCTAGAATGTCTCTGTACAATTAATGTCATAACATTGTTTTGTTTAGAATGTTTATCTCCTAGAAACCAAAGAGGTTAAATTATGTCAACAATTACCTAATTCAGTCTGAAGAAGTAACAAAGCAAAACCATCATGGACATGCGTTGGAGTTATTATACATAATTATTAAAACTGAAGATGGAAACAATTAAATTATTCAGACAATACCTAGCAACATATGGGTGTAGTCGTCTTAAAGTGTCCGTGTTGTTAAGATCAGGGCCATTGGAATGCACCGATGTGCTCTTTGTAAATCCATCAGGCTTTTGGTCCTGTACACCACCTCGACAATGCCCTTCTCGATCTCTACCTTGTGGTGTGGAATCGGTGAATCTAGAAGACAAGGAATAATGTTAGGACAGTAGATGCAGAATGCTGCAAAAGGATATGAAGGATTTTCCTTCAAGTTGAAGGATCAGACAGTTGTTTATTTTTCCGAATCTTTCTCAGTGTGACACACCAGTTATCACAAGAAAACAAAAAAACTAGCCAGGTGTTATTGGATACCTGTGTTTTACCAGCAAACTCCTGGTATGTCATAATTTGTCAACTTGTACTGCATGCAGACTGACCATATGTAGGATTTTTCTAAATTTCATAAATTTTTCATTTTTTTACAGACAAAAGTACAGATTCATGATTCAAATTTATATTATAATACTGACTATTTTCTTTTGAATTCCTGTATCTACTGCTTCATTGTCTGCTGTAAATGTCTCATAGTTCACAGAAACTATTAGACACTATTGTGATCAAAAAGAAATTGATATAAGAAGCAAAATTATAAATATTTTTGTTGAAAGATATAATTTTTTACATAGTTGTCAGCACTTTTAAACCAAAAGGCACAGTTTAGCTGACTCAAAGTTAAATGGGAGATTAGTGTAGAAAAAGACAGGTATGACCACTCCTAAATGAACCACTCTTCTGTGGAAGAAGCAATGAACCTTAGCTTACATTATCACTACAAAATCATGAATTGCAATCATCCAAAATTGAAAAACATTGAATGTAGTTGCTAAAATTGGAGTAGGTAAGGTGAAATTTTGTTGTTACTTAATTAGGATCAAGGCTTGCTGAGCTATGCAGTTACCATAAGCTTGATCAAACAAGCAGACAGACAGTATGGAATTAGGTCAAAGGCTTCCTGAGCTATGCTGGTTATATGAAGTGTTAACAGAAAGAGAGACAAACAGAAAATGATATTTCTATAGGTCTTTTGCATCTTAATATTGGACTCCAAAAGTAAATATCAATGTAACTCAGAATGTTATGCCTTTGAATAAATAAATAAATAATATATCTAAACACTCACCTTGTCATATAATGGGTAATGAACCTTCTGGGATCATCTGCAGTGGCAACAAATCGGTCATTATTTTCACTGTATCCTGACAGCTCCTTGTTGCCAACACTTGTTCTATCTAGACGATCTGACTCAGTTTTGTCTGGTTGTTGCTTGCCAAGGAAAGTATCCATATTAATACTGTAAAAAAAAAATAACAACAATGATAATAAAAAGAATACTTGCCCTTTTCCCCTCTTCATGCTTCATATCAACAATCAATACTAAAGCATCAACACATAATGTTATAAATGTTTGGTTCAAAGGAAACTGGAACACTCATGTGTTGATCACCAACCTTAAGACCCCCCCCCCCCCAAAAAAAAAGAGTGTTGATNAAACTGGAACACTCATGTGTTGATCACCAACCTTAAGACCACCCCCCCCCCAAAAAAAAAGAGTGTTGATAGTAAACATAAAAGTAGTTTTGAGAATTAAAATGTAATAAATTTAGCAAAATAATCATTTTTAAAAAATACTTGTTCCAAAAATAGTAAACATAATGAGAAAAAAATTAACTATATTTGTGCTAGTAAAATGCATATGTTCCCAATGCAGTCAGAATAACATTGAATTTGAACGAGTTTAAACATTTATAAAGAAACTATGAAACTGCACAAGCAACATTAAAATACAACTAATCTTTACACAAATGTTCCTGCTGAATATTATATATGTCAAATGCATTTTTCAAAATTGTGCTATGAAGGATATCTGCCCAAATATGTTTAAGTCTAAATATGTTTAAGTCCCAAAAGTTAAAGATTTACTTTTAATGAAATAGTGCTTTAGTGGCTTGGAAATGTGACTAAGTCATATACAAATATGACTTACCAAGTATCATTTATCTATCAGTGCATTTTCTTTTATTCAACTAATAAATTTGCACCAAGTCAATAAAGTAAAAGAAATTGAATAATTAAAAATTTCCTGATATATACTGAAAATTTAAGATGGTAATCTATGACTATGATAAAGTGTTTAAAATTATATGACTATGATTTTAATTTTTTTTTCTCACTTTGTTATCACACTAAAACAGATTTTAGACTATGTCCGTACAGATATGGACAAAGAAAATCAGTAAGACCCTTTTACCACATTAGGGGCATACACATACACATTTTTGATAGGAAAATGTTGATAAAATCCAACTATGGTACCCAATTTATCAAGTTTCATCAGAAGCAAGAGAAAAAAAATAGAAGAATACTGGAAAATAAAACAATTTTAACAAAATGTACAAACATGAGTAGCATGAATAAGCAATACACATGGCTTGTGTTTAACACTTTTGTATGTAGGCACTAATAGGATATTACTGGTAGACAATATCCTTGCCATGTGCTTAATAATATTGTATGAGGGCAATAACAGGATATAACTGGTAGACAATATCCTTGCCATGTGCTTAATAATATTG
>QKMX01346857.1:2000-14845 GCA_003401595.1 Venustaconcha ellipsiformis | reverse complement strand
CCAGAGATACATTATAAAGTATGTCATTCTGACACGGAAATCATGCCAATTCCCAGAGATACATTATGAAGTATGTCATTCTGACAAGGAAATCATGCCAATATTCAGAAATATATTATAAAGTATATCATTCAGCAGAAATCAACCAGTACATGCCTAGCTGTATGATCAGCATAGATTAATTCTGAATGTTTATGTCTTACTTTTAAATACAGTAAATCTGTGACAACTCGATCATCCATTCATATGAGCATATGATACAACTCAAATACCTTGCACAATCTGAACATACTCGTTTTTCTTGCCTGTGATACTAAAAATAAGTACCAATTCAAATTTTGGTCCACAGCACCTAAAGCTCAATATTACACAGTAATGAATTGGATTATGAATGTCTTTAGCGAACTTGCACAACGTAAACTTTAATATACCTTAAGCTCGTGAAATTTGTATGCATTCAAAGAGTGTTACAACTGTTTTCACACCCTCAGTTTGAGTGCTTAATCACAGCTCCAGCCAAGTGATATGATAGACTTATCTTTCCCTGGAATAGATGTTGAAGTTTTAACTGCTCAAGATTTGGTATGGTATGTGTGCACAAAGAGTACAATTTTTATTTTGGACTAAAACAGTCCTCAACATCAATCCAGTATTCAAGATGCATGTGTCATTTTTTTTTTGGTTGAACTGGAACAATCAAAAGGATCATGAATATGCAAAGAAAATTTCTCAACCCTAATTAATTCATGGTGCTAAAACAACCTTATCCAACAAGAAAAAAAAAAGGAAGAAAATAAGAGAAAAACAAGCACACTAAAAACCCTTCAATAATTCAAAGTGCAAAGACAAAAACACTTCTTGAAGATTTTATCACAACTGAAGATTCAAATTTTACCTATAAATAGCCCAAATCAAGTCCATTTTTATTAATACTTGGAAAGCTCATTTCTGTTTATTGTTGACTACATGCTACAAATGTTTTTTCCACAGAGAAGGACAGCCACGAGTGGCAGGTGGTCTAAAGTGCTCAACATCTCACCTCTTCCTGCATGGGTTAAAGTCTTTAGCTTGTTTAATGTGTATGTGAGAAAGCTTGCAAATAGCTTCTCATGGGTTGGTGGTTCTTAGGATTTCCCCTGGTTTTTCTCCACCATTTATTCTGGTCACCACATATAGACTATTTTGAACTAAAAAATGGCATTAAATCACACAACGTCCACTGAATAGAGTTTTGGTTTTCTTCCTTCATCATTCAGCACCAAATACTGTATTGCCAACATTACATACACAAGATGTAAACATTACAGCTGTCCCTACCAACAAGGTATGGCTGAAGATAATTAGAGCAATGGCCATCTGAATTGAACTGGTATAATAACTCTAATCAAGTTTGACATTAAAAAATGCAAAAATCATTTCAGACCAAGGTCTGATTTCTATATTAAAGGACCCATATTAAATGTGAAAAATGTCCAATCAACATTATGTAACTTCTGTGAGAGTCAACACTAATATTTGGTCTGAAAATTAAAAATCCTGTGAAAATTAAACCAGATACAGATCTTGATACTGGGCCTTGAACAAATCTGATTTACATCCATGATATCATTCAAAGGTTACTGTGCAGAAAGAAATTTCATGTTGCAAGGCAAACTTCACTATAAAAATGTGGTCATAACCCATTTAAATTTAGCTTGGAGGAAAAGTTGTAAATGTAACTTGATCTGTCTATTTGTCATTAAGCTTTATAATTTAAATCCAAAAAGTCTTTCATAAAGTTAATGAGCAGAAATTAAATTTTCGATTTGATGAGTAATGATACATTTAGATAGATATACAGCCCCTCAACAAAATATGGCACTGGGATAAAATTCTAATAACAAGTTTGCAATGTTGGAGTATATTTTTGGGTATTCACAAGATATAAGTACTGCAAACTAAATAATCAGAACATTTAACGAGTCTATCTGACAACTCCAGTACTAGAATTAATGCCAAAAGCAGCAAAACTGCACTGGTTCAAGAAGATTAGATCCTTATTGATAAATGCAATGTGTTCCATTTTCTATACAAGTACTTTTCACTTTTCATTATAGATATATAGAATATCATAAACTGTCTGAGATCAAGGGCATCTCAAAACTATGCAACCCATTCTATACTAGGTGTGGAGAAAAAAAAGAAAATGATACATCCATGTAAAATCATACAATTTTAAAAAGCGTACAAATAAAAAATATATTGTCTGCTACTGATGTGCATGTTTGGGAAGGTTCATTTTGGTGTGTGTGTGTGGTAATTATTAATGTCTTGTATGTGAAGAAGAAAAAGGAATACAAAACAATGTATAGAGTGGCACTATCATTATCTGTATCCAAGACAACCAATCCTGTTGATGTTGTAAATATACAAATTGACGTAGCATTATGACCCTGTACTCAATTGCACAAAATTAAAATGTACAACGGATGAACATAAAGTTTGAATTTATTACAAACACATTTAAGCAAGAAAATAGGATTGTCCTCAAAATGTGTCACTTGTGGACCTCCTTTTCATTGGCATGTTATGCAGAGTTAAATGGTGATTTGATTTTGATGCATAACAAGACAAATACTTGTATTAAAGACCTGCACTGTATTTAAAATAATGGCAAACCTAGCTCTCTAGAGGAATGGATCTAAGGCAAAATGTACTTTGTCATTTTTAAAAATGTTTGTGAACGTTCCTAATTCTCAACCAATGCTTGCCTTGTAAGCAGTGTGGAATTTCAAAAAATATTCTGAGTAAGATTTCAATATTTGCAATCAGCAGTCAGAAGACTGTTCTCTTAAAATTTAATGTTTTTTGAACCCAAATTAATTGCCAAATAGATGTAATGTGCAAACCATATATTCTAAATTTCTTAGAAGATAATGTCACTTATAAAGTGATATAAAATGATCAAACTTTTATGATCTGCAGATCAAATGAAGATTGTGTAGAAACAAAATGTATTGTTAGATGATATGTATTGTACCATATAGATGACCAAGCTATCAAGTCCAAAAGATGTCTAAAACGGCATCTAGTCTTCAAAGTCATAAAAAGGATAAAATGGCTGTTTTGATACATAATGCAGGTTACATAAAACAAATAATATTGTATATAACTTTAAATAAGGCGATCAATTTCAGAGAAATCATATCCATATATTTTCAATTTTAAAAAAATATGCTATCACTGTCAAAGCTAAAAACAATTCAGGCCAATGATAATTTTTGTTACCTCACTGACAATAGTTTTATATATGATAATGAAAAATTTCTTCCAATAATTCCATGACAATGAAAAAGAGGCAATGAGATCTTAAAATTATGGCACAAAGTTGCAATCCTTGCCATTTTGCAGTGCAAGCTATTTCACTATCTGAAATATATTAATGCGTGTTGGACTAATCTAAATACACAAGTACACACATTCGTACATTCAAATGGGGCAAATACATGTACTATGTTCTTTTTATTTTACTAGGCTCGAATTTATCTCCAATGCTTGATCTATATGGAATAAACTACTGAAGTAAACAAAATAATCTATTTTGTCAGCTGGCTTAAATATCTACAGATATTTACATGACAACAAGGATGAGAAATTACAGCATATACAAGTATTTACATGTATTTAACAAATGATGAGCAAATAAAAATTCCTTTAATACCAGAATTAAGTCTTAATTCTGTCTACAACGTGTAAATTAAAATGAAAAAAGAAGTCACACTTATCATGTAATGATTCGGCTGCCTGTTTCATGTGTGTCCCATAACCTACAACACACAAAATAATGACACTGATGAAGATCATGAATAATTATGTGCTTCTCCACCAGACGAGTGTCTCTTATGTTTCGATTTTTTTCTACATGGATGTCGTTGTGAAGAGGATGGCGAGAGGGTCTGATGATGTTGATTGGAACTGTAGCTGTGGCTGGACTGAGAACTGTTGTTGTAACCAGAGTATTGTGAACGAGATCCCACGTCTCCTTGGGAGACATGGTGAGGGTGATGGTGACTGGGAATGGACTGTTTTGTGTTGGGTACACTTCCAAAACTCGACACAGATCGATGACTGTAATCAAATACTTGCTGTTGAGCACATACAGCCCCAGATCCACTGAAAGCACCTGCCACTGTTCCACTGCTCCCAAGAGAACCAAAGTTTATACTACTGTAACTGTTAGGCACTTGAGTGGGTGGAGCAGATATCAATGCAGCTTGAGGGGAAGGCTGAGATAATGGGTGTGGAGAAGATGCTGAAATTCCCTGCTGGTTTGGTGCAGGAGGAATTACTGGAGGAAAGTTCTGTGATAACCCTGTCACATGGCCATTCAGATCTAAAATAAATAAATCAAAAGTCCTTCAGCAAACCTGCTTCTATACTGATTAATTCATTCCAAAATAAAATATCAAGATACAATAAAATGAAAACCCCCCAAAACAAATGATGATATACTGAATTATGTACCAGAAAAAAAAGTAATTTTCATTTCTGGATTTGGTGCTGCCTTAACTGTAGTTATCCTTCCAGGCTCCTCAAATTTTCTCTATTTATGGAAATGATATTTTCCTTCAGAAACTATACCATAAAATATCACCAAATACCACTGCTCTATACCACACTACTTCTTTTTTTCCTTTATTTCTTAATTTTTTTAAAAATAATTCACAACATGCAGACATATTATCTTGAAAATATACAACACTTGTTTATCAGGTATTTCCAGTGATGCTGAAGATTTACATGATCAGGTACCAAATAAGAGTTGGAGGACAACGATAAAAGCTAATGTCATTTCTAGCATCTTTCTTTTATTTAATTAGGGTCTAGGCTACAAATTTTGTTCTAAATGTTTTGTATGTGCTGATGTATTGCCAATAAATATATTTCTATCATTCAACGATGGAATTTTTGACAAGTTTGCAAGACAAATGTTCACTCCTTTTGTCTTGTGCTTGATGACTACCAAGTGTTTAGATAATTAGAAAAACACGATAATCAAACAACTGCATAGGATATTTATAGGCACCATTTCTGATATGTCTAGTTATAAAATTGTCATCCAAGTTTACTGACTGGTCATGTGCAGCAAATGTGTTTTTTTTTTATATATATCTGACACATGCAGGTTCTATCAAAATGTAGGTATTAATTCAAATGAAACATGGAATAGTTGCATGCAACTAATGCCAAATCTGCACAGCTCATGCATGTGCAGACATTTACCACTATTGGTGATGTGCTCATTTTGCAGGTGCAAGATATGCAATTGCTCATATATACATATTATACCTCATGGACTTATTCTTTTGCTGATACAGAACAACACAGATGCTTCACATAATTAATGAATTATTTCAATTGTGTATGGGATCAACTTGGATCGAGTTTGGATGCCTATACTTCTGGAGTTTCACACGGTGGATCAGCAACACTCAGTTCTGACAAGCTGTGATTATTTTCTCAGGACTTCAGCAAAAACTTACTGGCAATCAGAACTGAATGTAGCATATTTCACTGTTTTACACAATGAAACTATACATCTTCAAATTCAAAACAGACAAGATACAAGTAACAGAAAAAAAAAATGCATACAAGGTGGCTATTAACCCTTAAAGTGCTATGTGGTTTTGTTGTACAAGATTTTTCAATGCTGAATTGTTTAAAAAATTAAAATAAATTATTGTTTAGCTTTAAATTAGCTGTATTTTAATTACTGTACATAATAGATATACAAACCCTATATGAAAAATGATATTTGGGGAACTTCATATAAGCATCAAGTAACGCATGCAACCTGACCATATTTTCACTTAAGATATCCAATTACATAGTACCCTTATATTTCACCCAAACTTTTGTTTCCTTTTTTATAAAAATGAGTAACTGGGGGAACTACATATAACTTCTCCTACGTTAACTCCACTAAGATTTAAAAGATGCATGCCGCTTGATCATTTCTGAGAGAAACCATTATCACAAAGCCTGGCAGCATCTTTGGAGTAAAGAATAAGATTTTTAAGCTGGATGCTGTGGCAACCATATTATATATCAGATTAGCACCATTTTCATTTAGGACTAGCCAGATATCATAAGTCTTTTAGTGAAAACACCATGTTGATACATCCATTCAGTAGTAACGATAACTAGTTTTTCAGGTTGGCTGCTTGGGTGTACATATTGGACACGAGATGCATTGTTTTCACATAGGACGAAACATATACCCTAAGGTCTTTTAGTGAATACCCAAAAAAGAGCTAAAATATAGATTTATGCACCAAATCCATGGTCATAACAATCCAAAATGCTGTCAGTTCATCATTCAATTAACAAGATATTGAAGATGGCTGCTATGGCAGCCATATTGGATATCAGATATGCATTATTTCAATAATAGACCAATGAGACATGGTACAAAATCTTTTGTGAATGCACAATATCAACATCAACAGCCATCTAGGAGGTGTAGCCATAACAAGATTTAAAGATGGCCACAGTGGCTGTCTTCTGTATGTCTGAACTACACCATTTTTGTTTAGGACCAATTGACAGCACATGGAGTCATTTAGTGAAACCCAATTTCAATATGAACCTCTGTTCCAGGATGACTTGAACTTGATATCAGATCAGCACCATTTTCATTTAGGATTAACCAGACATTATAAGAAATTTTCTGGTGAAAATCCCATGTCACTATGATTTACTGTTCAGAAGTAGCAATAAAAAATGTTCAAGATGACTGCCATGGTGGCCAACTACATTTTCATTAAAGACCGACTAGATATTACAAGAAAACTTTTTGTGAAAATCCCGTGTTGATGTGGCCATCCATTCAGTAGGAGTATTATATAACAAGATTAAAGATGGCCACTGTGCTTGCCATATTGGATCTCTGACCAACAGCATTTTAACTTTGAATCAACTATACCACGAGATAAATTTTTTGTTTAATGTTTCATGGAAATGAGAGAGAGAGAGAGAGAGAGAGAGATGACACATGATCCCATAAGCTCTCCTGGTATATGACTGGTAGTACCTAAAAAAGGGTTAGGGATACAGTACATATGGCAGTCTGCAATAATGGACCCGGACTAAAACATTATAATGAGTAAGAGCTGTACTTACCCTGACATCATTACTATGGGTTAACACATGCTGAAGCACCACTTTGTGACCCCCCCCCCTTCAAATATAGTGAACATTATAAAGATATACATTTAGAGCAAAGACTAGAAAGAAACTGATTAAAACAAAACCTCCAAAAGACATTTTTGGGCTAAAATATACCCCAAGCCAATATCAAAGACAAATTTTGCTGAGCATCCTGAGACCCAATAGACAAAGAAAAGAGAGTAAGATGTTCCGTACAAATTGTTGGAAGGAATAATTAGCTTGAAATGGGGACTAAACTAAGGGCAACAATGCAACAGTATCAGATAATACATTACTACTAACAAAAAAGCAACGGTTTTCATAAGAAAGATTACACAGGAGCAAAAATAAACTTACTTGGATAAAAGTTATTTATCTGTGGCTGTGCAGCAGGAAGCTTGGAAGTTGGGTCTACTACTAATGATGTGGCAGTTCCATTCTGTTGTCCTGTCTGTCCCAGAGCAGCTTGGAGCTGTTGTGAGGGAAATGTGGGGATGGACATGAGGGAGGGGATTCTACTGCCGCCAAGACCATTTGGTGGCTGCTGCTGAGGGGTAGCTGTCACAGGAAGCTGATGTGGAGGTCCTGAGGGACAGGTCAAATTGGCAAGCTGAGAGGTCACTCCTTGGGGCTGATGGAAACCCAGTTGGGGCATCTGCTGGGAGGGTACCTGTGGTAAGGGGTGAGGCAATCCCAAGGGCTGGAATGTCTGCAGGCTGGACTGACTTGGGGTTGTACTGCTTGCTGCTTGTTCTGGTGTTTTGTCTGACAAAGAAAAGATAAAAGTTATGCTTATTTATCAAGATGAATCATAACACTTTTTATATAATGAATCAATCATACAATATAAAAAATGTGCAACATATATTTTTTTTATAACTTTATTTTGACTTTACATTTTTGGAGGGAATACATTTTATAGAATCTGAACATTTGTACCTTCATGTTAACATTTACTTAGATGGATTAATTCTTCAGTTTTAGTTCAATTCACCCTTACATTTCTGAACCATTTAATTAGCAACAGGTATCCATTTTATGCTGAAATGCCATTTGACACTAATACATATGTAACAAAAAAAGCAAAGATTTTTTTAAACAGTCAAAGTTGTTGAATTACCACTATAAACTAATTCCAAAATAAACCGTTATGTCAATATACAAATCAATTGCACTGTATGAATGAATATGTAGCAAGCAAACCAAGTCTTAAAATGGTGCTTCCACACAATCTGTAAGGCTTCCACCATTTGATGACTTACAACTGCTGAATTCCCCTTTTTTACAGGATAAATTTTGGCCTCAGTATATTTACCATTAAACATTTTACTACTTCAATATGTACATGATTATTATCTGAATGTCAATACTGAATAAAAGTCTAATGAGGAAGCATTTATCCATTCATCTATGCATCTACAATCATACAGCATTTGTATAATCCAGATAAACAACCAATAGAATACAAAATGAAAACAGCACATGCACATTCATTATTAAGTTGTAAGTTGTTTTCTAAATATCATAATTCATAATCATCCATACAAGAGAAATAAAAAAGTCTTTAAGTTGTTACGGTGTGGTAACAAATTCTGTACCAATTCATTAAATGATGTATTTCTTGAAATCATAACTTTTCCATCTTCTCTAGTCCAAATTTTCACAGTAAAATGTTTCTTTGAAAATGTATTTGGAATATGATATATTCAAGTACAATCTTCAATGCTTTTATATGCACATTTTATAGTTCTCCAGGACATAATTGGACACATTCCCAACCAACAACCCATTTAAAAATAATCAAGTGAACACAAAATTGGGATAGGTGTGGTTTTCATGACCCAATGATCTGCCTAGCTGCTGAGGTCATTACTACAGTTGGTATAGAGGAAGACAACCAGAGCCTGATGCTGCTGTAGCCAAATAATTACAATTTAGCCAACAACTTGGAAATATGGGCCTATTGTTTTTAGATATTTTCCTTATAATGGACTCAATTATATACCAAAACCATGCATATAATTTTAAAAGCTGTCAGTGTGACTTTTATTCTAATGATTTCCAGAAGAATTACAAGAAAATTCATGAACTGAATGAAGTACACTATTTTTAAATTTTTTAAATTTATTTGTCAAATTTGTATGCATAATTAATTACAAAATGTTTAAATAGTCATTATATTTTACTAGTTCTGTAAAAGCTGTTGGTGGTATTTCTAAAAACAGTAAAAACAGTTATATTTTACACAAAGACTAATATCACATTGCTTGCAAATTTTTGGACACCTTATTCTGCCTTTTTGTTTCATACGTTGTGGGTCATCTGTTTATCGATTTTGCTCTATAGCTGCTAATTTCAACTACAATTATTTCAGTTAATATGGGGTGTGTTAAAAAAATCTCTCTTACCCGTCTTTCAAAGCAAGAGCCATCATTTATATCTCTATTTTGATTGGTCCAATGTCCTTTTACTGCTCATTATAGATGAATAAAATCATCTGTAACATGAACATACAAAGCGGATCTGTTATCAAGGTCTTGGGCACATGACCATCAAGCGGCTAAATCTGCTATGACAGATAACTACGCTTGCTTACAAGCAAATATATATCACAGCAGAGGCAAGGCACATTTATGCAGTGGATATATATGTCCATGATAGGGAAAGAATGAATGAAATTGGTAATATTCATTCATAGTAACAAGGTATCACTCAATAAAGCATCTGCTTGACTTCAAGAGTAACCACTGTAATCAAGCGCCTAATTTGCAGCTATCTGCAAAAATCATGGAGCAGCGCAGTTTTAAACATTAGTAAGGGAAAGTTATCTACTGTGGCTCGTAATGATCCTGACTTTCTAATGCTGACAACTCAACATGATCTAGCATTGAAGATTGCATTACTGAGTCAATGGGAACCAAGGTACTCGGCTACCTGCTTGTTCATAATTGTCTGGGTAATAAAATTAGCCTTAGCATACCCATTTAGTTCAAGTAAAAAAAAAAACCCATCATGTTTCCAAGTTCAGATAAAAAATTATATCTGAGCAAGCAAGACAGAGACTAACGAGTACAGTTTGAAGCTCGTGTCATGTGACAATTGGCTGTTGTGCATTTATCCATAGTAAATCTCGATCTACTGGTTTTTATATTTTCAGTGTATGCAGCCATTTGGTTATGTACATCAAATAGTTTCTTGATTTTCTTTTCACTGTAAATGTACACGTTTCCAAGAAAATGGACAGGTTTCTTGAATTTGAAACCATGCGTTACACACTCATTATAGTGTGATACACACTTAAGTAGCAGGTCAGTCTATAGAAAAAAAAACCCATTGTGCCAAATATTAAGTGAAAAGGGACTTATTGATGTGACTCGTGTATGTTATTGACAGAAGAGGGATTGTGTACTGCATTTGGAAAAAGACATATCTATAGTGCTTTACAAATTATTAAAGAGGAATTCACCCATTATGTAATACAGTGTTCTGAAATATGGACTTGACTTTACGACCTTTCAATGAACATGTTGACTAGTTAAAGTGAATGTTGTGTATAAATAATTTATCATTCTGTTCTGTGTTCTTGTACTAATCCATATAAATTTAGCTGATTTGGGGCAAGAATTTTAACTGCATATCCAGGTCCAGGTAAGCAAAATAACTGTATAATTCTTATATGGTTTTCTGTAATTATGGCATGTAATATATACGCTTTTTATGCTCAAAGTGCACTTTTTGCCACTTATATTCGTAATAATTATGCTTATACCTCTCGGTGTGTGTGTGTTTGTCAAGGATAAACTTACGACAAAGCAGTTAAGGTTTACATTTAATATAATTTCCCTTAGAAGGGTTACCTGGGGAAATGACGATTAGGATCAATAGGTACACAGCCGACTTTTCCTAAAATTGTGACAACTTTAACTGTGATAATAATGCATATTTATTCCTACATACAAGTGTAATGCACAGAACTTTTTGCATAGACCATCATGTACCTATGTGGACATCAATTAATCATAGTTATTATAGATTTAGTGTTCTATGTAATGAATCATTCTTTATTATTTCTGCCACTATCTGCCCCATTCACCTTTAAACATTTCAATGGGCAATAGTGGCACGTAACGGCAAATTACCTACAACTACTTCCCAATGTATCAATGTGTGTGACTGGCATTAAGAATACTATTTATGAAACTGATTCAGTTCTTCTTTAAGCCTCAATTAAAGTAGGTAATTAAACTCACGAAGTGGTTCATCACTGCAGGGGAAAACTAGGTTTTCTATGTCCACAGCACCTTGGAGCATTTAGTTTGATTTATTCTGTGTAAGCAAGGCACCAAATATTGGTAACTGATCTTCTTTGGTTGCAAAGGGGTGGAACAGTGATGCATACAATTATCAAGCTTTATGACTTCCACATGAATGATGCTGAAGAAATGAACTCAAGACACAGAATTCAAAACTGAAAGAATGAAATTTGGGTCAATGAAAGCAATTGTTTGAATAAAATTGCAGTACTTAAAATTGCATACTAAGGTAACCTTTTTGATCAATTGTGGATTAGTTTAAAAAAAACAACCAAAAACAATGGAAGGACTGCTGCTCTACTGGCTAAAAGGGATTTCCAGGAATTTAAGATGAGATTTCTTCCCTTTAGTGAGTAAGTGTTTAAACCACATCCGATGTCCTTTAACTGTAACCAAACTTTAAAATTAAATTCTATGATGGCTATTATGGATATGAGACTGGCACCATTTCTAATCAGGACCAACTAAGCATCACTGGTGCAAACACAATATTGATATGACCAGTCATACATAAGTATTAATAACAAGACTTTCAAGATGTCCGTTGTGATGGGTATATCAGAAGTCAGATCAGAATTCATTTCAGTTCCAATCATCTTGACATCACAAGACATCTTTAAGTGAAAACACGATTTTTGAAGATGGTGGTCATATTGAATGTTTGAGAGGCACCATTTTCATTTAGGATGAACGGGACATCACAAGTAGTATTTTAGTTTAAAAATAAACCATTGACATGCCCATTCATTCGGGAGGATTAGCCAAACAAGATCTGTAAAATGACCATATTGGCTGTGTACGTGGCGCTATTTTTAGTTAGGATTAACTAGACTTCACACCCAACCCCCTACAAACACCTGTCCATTGAAGGCACTGAAGCTCTACTGTCCAAAGAGAATTTCCTGGAATTCAAGTGAGACTATTTCTTCATTCTATCTACCAAGTGTTCAGACTATCTCCAATATTCTTCTATGGTAAGATTTTCAAAATTATGTTCTGTGACAGCCATACTGTAAGATCAGCACCACTTTCATTTAGGACAAAACCCGACACCAATGTAATACTTTTGGTGAAAATCTCATGCCAATATGACAGTTCATTTCGGAGAATTACTTACAAGGTTTTCAGTATATTCATTGTGGCAGCCATATGTTATGTATGCAGGGCACCATTTTCATTAAAACAAACTACATATCATATAAAGAATTTGGTCAACAACGTACGTTGATATGACCATCCATTCTTGATCAGTAATGAAGATTTTCAAGATGGCCACCATGGTGTCTATACTGGATATCAGAACTGTTCTTTTGCATACCGGGGCCCAGCAACGTGGAACGAATT
>QKMX01346845.1:9086-19107 GCA_003401595.1 Venustaconcha ellipsiformis | reverse complement strand
GTAACGGAGAGCGCTTTAGACCACTTGGCCCCCCTGAAAAAAACATTAACGCTACGTTAAAAAATACCAAATCACTCGAACCTACTCCTAGATTTGGAGAATAAGACGGAAATGACAACAAAGTATTTTTGCGTCAGCCCAACACAAAAGTCAATTTCGTTCAAGCCGAAACCGATAAACATTCTTTGATTCCAGCCAAATTATTGAACATTTGATATCCACTTGTTCAGACAGACACAAACAGAAAGAGAATTCGTCCATTCGTATTTTTAATATAGGATGAATAATAAATTCGATTTTCAACGAATTATACATCTGCCTCGACCCGAACGAAATGTCTTCTATTCGGCAAGTATCAGCGGCTGAACTAAGTCAAGATCTCTATTTCAATACTGGCGTCGTAAAAGTCTCGTGACAGTAGAGCCCCCCCCCCCATCTCTATAGAGAAAAGACTAATGTGAAGAATTTATGATGAATTTCGGTTCGATTATTTGGAGCATTTATCAATTTAGTGGTGTTCAAATGAAACTAAACGTAAGGAATTGGAAACAGCGTGGATTTTATTTTTACATATATTTCTATTGATTTTGGGCCTTGCTAAAAAGGTTTAAAAAATCAACACATCGAATCTATTGTATATAGCGATTGACGTACGCCGGTACAATGCATCCATAGAATCAACGAAATATGGTGGATGTGATACATATGCGTTTAAATTCAACCAAACATTGCAGTCAATAATGTTTTGTCATGAAGACAGTCTATATTTTACCATTCTGTGTCATGAAATCGTCGTTACTAGTATACATATTGTATTTTATAGTACATTAGTAAATTACATAACAATGTTAATTGCAATTTTAGTACAGACTTCACCCTATTTTATTTCACAACCTACTACAAAACCGCATTAATAAAATCAGCCATATTTAACTAGTCCAGGACAGACAATGACGATTAGCACAGCATTTGAGCAAAATGGCGAAATCGTCGGAGCGAATGCAAAAAAAATAAACTTTTCTAGTACAATACTACTACCTCGCAAATCCAACCCTCCCAAGATAAAAATGTTAAGTTAAAAACCTGCAAGTTTACTGCCTACCGAGGTGGCAGTTCGAGTGATCTCCCACTGATACAGGGATTGGCTCCAAATCTCGTGAATACTTCAGTTAGTACTGGAGCTAAAGGGACTCTATTGGATGAAACTGGGGGGGGGGAGGTTGGGAGTGTGTGTTTTGTTATTATCGGGTATGCATTATTGAAGAAGTGTATTTTACTTCAAAAAAAACCCCAACTGATTTCTTCTTCAAATGTGTTACACGATCATAATATACATCAGGAGAATATATGAGAGGTAGGGTGAGTTACATTCCCTTACATCAGAGAAGCCATCTCCGGTTCGCAAGGTATGCGAGACAAGCTTATTGATAACCTGACTGGACAATAGACTTCATATGTCGGAAAGCGGTTTCGAAAGGGAAAAATTTCCCTCCAACATATCCAGTCTAAGTCTTTAAGCCGCATCCCAATGGAGCTCAGCTGTCAAAAGACCCGGAAACCTGTTGCACCACGGCTGTAGGTAACATCAGGACGAATTGAGCCTTTTGGGATAAAAGATCTCCGACATAAAAGCTGGAGAAAGTGGGATCAAAGCACTGACTGCCCAAGCCATTGGATCCAGGACTGGTGAGGCAAAGATTGAGTTTGGCATTCCACCTTGTCACAAATATGTCTACCATTGGTCGATCCCACCGAGTGAAAACCGAGTGATGAAGTGACCATTCCGTTTGTATTAGTTGATTTTTCCTGGATAGCTAGTCCGCTAATACGTTTAGTCGACCTAGAGCATGTCGCACTTAAACGTGGATTTGTCACTGAAGACACAATTTTAGAAAATTCCAAATAAGAACGCAAAGGTCTTGGTGCATGGACACGTTTCTTCCTTGCCGTTCGTGATAAGTCACCACAGTGGAGCTATCGGACACTATGAGATCACACTTCCAATGCAGCTCCTCCTACCACCACTGAGAAGCTTTCAAAATAGATTTCATCTTGAGAATGTTTATATGTAAATGACGACTGGGCTTGTGATTTCCGGAGGTTGTACTTACAAAGATATACCTGATGTGAGCCAAGTGAGGTTGCCCAGTCTTCTGAAATGTAACCTCATATTTGTGTAGATTGTGAAATGTTGATCCTATGGACAAAGTCTCGGCACAAAAGAACCATTTGCAATGGGTGTATAAACAGGCGACCTGGGAAGATGATGTCCTCTCTCGCACTGAGTAAATATAGCTGGCGGAGATTTACCTTTATACGCAAGGAAGCCACCATTATACTGATTTTCACAGCTCGTTCATGTTTACCAGAGTCTTATACTCCGTATCTAGATGGACAAAACGTTGAGATGATACGAGGTCGGATTCGTCCTTGCTGATAAGGAATCCAAGGTTGAGAAGGAGAGTAACAAGGTATATCCTGTTCCAAGTTATAACTCACCTGATAGTTTATAGAATGTCGTCCAGGTAGTTTGATGTTCCTGCCTTAGGGAACATGGGCCATTACTTGGTCCAAAAATCGTGTGAAAATCCAAGAAATTACGAGTCCAAACGGAAGTGCCCTGAACTAGTAAACGGTATCTTTGAATGCTAATTGCAGGAACTTCCTAGAACGGCATTTGCAACATGTCTTGAGTTTCTATCGTGAACCATGGGGCGCAAATTAAATGGGTGCATTTAGGTCCACTACTGGGCGACGAGTAGCTTTTGATTTTGGGACTGGAAAGTGCCTCGAATAAAAACCCGGAGAAATTACATTGTGAACAATGTCTACCACCTTTTTCCAGAGAGGTAGTTGATTTCACAATGCAGAGTGGCTGCTTAACCTGGGTATGTGGGAATGTTTGTAGCAAAGGGAACCCTATACAAATAACGAGGTACACTAAAGTTTACATCGAGTCCCTCAGAAACCCCTTGTTGGGTGCATAGCTCGTTGTGGCAAATCCTGTCCCATTCAGCAGCAAAAACAAAGTCTTTCTGATAATGCGTAATCGACTGTGCTCGTGACCCATTGCAATCAGAGCCATATGGCAAAATCCATTCATGACAGAGCAGGACCTGCTTAGTTGTTCAGATTGTGAGGTTGGGTTAAGATACTGGATATCTGATCCATGTAACTGGACCATAAATCCGATATACAAGATGGTAACTACACTGAAGCCACATCTGCATGGATACTAATATTGTAGTTGTCCCTAAATGTGTTTCTACACCTTCCCCTTAGTTGCCCTAAGAACAGCAGCCCAACAGTCCTCTCTAAGAATTGAAACATGGTGTTAGATTGACAAACAGAGCAAACTACACCTGTAGGATGTTTGTAAGTCATATGTATCCAATGTTACAGGTCTTGTATTTAATATTGCTCATGTTAGACAAAATAGAGCACATAATATTTACATGTGTGGCTGCATATGTCTTACCTTATGAATTCTGAGAGTGTACATGCAAAACTACACATTAAGACAATTTACCTACAAAAAGGTGCATATGGCATTCATACAGGTATATTATTTTTAGCATCACTATTAATACTTACAATGTGGATGCTAATATAACAATTTTAATACAAGATACCTCTTTTAAATGACAATGAACTCCCTTTAGAAATACAATTACTGAAGTGTCACTTCTAGTAACTACGAACAACTTCTCCAACTTGCTTGTAGAAGAAAACTTCCAGAATACTGCTATTACATTGCAAGGCATTTCTATCTGTAGAAAGCATGCAAATTGATGGGAGTGTCAGTTACTGGAGTATTCACAAGATTTGTTGCCAATCTCTGTATCAATGGGAGATCATTATAACTGCAACCTTGCAATCAATGGGTCTATCTTATGTTAATTATTCAGAACAGTTTAATGTAAGGTGTTACAACTCTTTCATAAACATTTACAGATTTGTCACTTTCCAATTGTATATGTAACTAGTCTTACAGATATCCATCAACCCATTTAAACTGGATTATGATGGTACATGTGGATTTCTTTTGCAAGTATTTAAAATTGATTTCACAATAAAAACATTCAGTATTTTTTACATTAACACAAGCTTTTTGAACTCCTTCAGATAAATTTGTGAGCTTCATCATAGTGATTAAAATGTATGTGTAATATTAAATATTCCTGTCAAACATCTTGTCCTAATTTGGTATGTAAAATACTGGAGAAACATTGTACGAATTTAACAAGTTTGCTTCTGTTTAATAAATAGAGAAGTACATACTACAACTTGTTCTCTCTCTTTTGTTGGTTGCTCAGTCTAACTATCTTTAACAGAACCAAACTCTCAATTTTTTAAAATTATGCTTTTCAAAGGTGACTCTCTATCATTGATAACTTTACACCAATCTTGAATTTTTAAATCTTTAAAATCTATACTCATTGACATGCCTGTCAAAAGAATCCCCATCTCATTGTTATGATTCAATTATAAATTCTGCTTATTCATTTCTTTTCTTTCAAGATTCTTTTTTTCATTGACATATAAAGTATTCAACTGGTTATTTTGATTGATTTTAAAAAATATTTAAATATAAATTATGTACATAACTATAACACTAGTTTAATTCGTGCATCACTGATTTTGTGCATGGTGATTCTAAAGCATGTTATGATTTTAATTTGTGTATTACATGAATAGTTTATGCTGATAAAGTCCATACTGAAAATGTTTCCCTTTTGCTAAAATTTGAACTGTGGACATTTCAATCTGGAATCCTGTGTTGTGTGCATAAACAAATTTAGATAGTTACTAACACACTGTAAAAATAAAGTATACAAGTATTACATGTACACCACATTTGCATGCCTGTTCAAGGCAAAGCAACAGCAATAGCAATTGTAACCAAGGTATTTGTGGAATGTCAAGTGCATACCTCGCTGATGCTGTACCAAACACACATGGTCATAGTGTGTTCAGCAACACATAGGATGATGCATGTTACTTCTAACATCATGATTTCCTTATATCAGGTTTGGTGATTTTTCAGTGCCACTACTGAATCATTTTCTCATCTCCATTTATTCAAATTTAGCATGATAGGTCTGTAGCAGAAACTACTGATTTTTGTAACATAATACAAGGATTTTTATACACTCTCACTTCCTGGAACTTTCCCTCTCCTCTGCCAATATTAATATTTAATCTCCTGATATATTTTTCTGTACATCAAAATCTGGAAACATAAAAGGTTAATATCCTGGTGATAATTTTTTCACCAAGCCATATAGAGTTTACAACATGCTGCAAATTATTTCTAGATAAACTCAGTTTGCACTAATGCAGACTTATATAATTGCTTGATTTCAGTATTGATTAAATTGTTTTGTTAAGTCATTATAAATGTCAACTTGTTTTGATGTAACTTGATACCTGTCTTCTAAAGGGCATGCTATTAAAAATACATGCCTCAGCTAACCAAAAATAACTGAAATTTCCTCACTTGAACTTAGTTTTGTTCCCATGCTATTTGAAATTAGTTTGTCTCTATAAATGTGCAGTAAAACGGTCCTATCTTGTAGTTACTAACATTTCACATAAATCAAAATAACCAAGTTTTGCAAATTTTTTATCATACTCTGTTACTCTCATACATGCCCTACTTAAATTATTTCAGGAACTATACAGCTATAAGGTTTGATATTGAAATGGCAATTAGAATGGTCAGTTCCAACCACAAACAACACAGACCCTGATCTGCCTTCACATAATAAACTGCAAGATTGGGGTCCATGTAGTTTGTTCTACTTATTAAGCTTAGCAAACAGCACAGACCTAGATCTGCCAGCACATTATATACATTGGCAGGTCTGGATCTTTGCAGTTTGCAGTTGAATCTGGCTTGTATTTTAGTGATTCCCTATTTTGCTAAATAATCTTCAACAATATTTATTTGACCTTAATTTAACTTCACAAAAAAATCAAACAAAAAGAATTCAAATCATTGAATAATAAATTATTTATGAACAACATCTATACAGTACCTTATGTTAAAAACTGGATTATAAGTACAATCATTTTCAAATGAAATTTTCTGCAAGTATTTATAACTGACATAAAGTTCATTGTCTTTTATTCTTAAAACATTTTTTGTTCCAAATAATTCTAAATTTACAAAGCTTGACCATCATGCATGAAATAATAAAAATGCTGTTGAAATACACAACAATAGTGAGTTCATTATCCCTTCATTTTAATTTCTATTTCATTACTCCTTCATAAGTGCATGTGAGCACTACTCACATAAAATATTCAAAATGAAAAGACTACAAGGCAATGACATGAATAATCAATTTGTAATTTCACAACTATGACTTGTAATTTCATGAGAAAAATGTACAAAAGAAAAGGTTGACAATCAATAGAGATAGATTTATCTACATTATGATGTGAAAAATTAGTTTGGCAATATTTCTGTGATTGATGCAACTTAATCATAAAATGTGTAAAAAGAATAAAATATTTGGAATATTGAAACCCACACAAATTAAAGATAACAACAAATTAATTACATTACGATTAATATAAAAATTTTCACAACAGGAAATTTGCAAAACTTTAACAGCAATGACATATTCAAATAGATGATAGAAAGGCAGATACGAATGCAGGAATCAGATAGGCATTTGATGTATAAGGTTACATTTAAATTTCTTGTTTATAGATGAAATTATTTTAATGAAAGTGATCTTAACAAATAATTTTTCTTTTTGCATAAGAGTGCTAAACCTTTCCAACAATATATACTTTTTAAAAAATAGAGAAATCAAGAACTGGGTTATATGATGCCTATTAAAACAAAATCAAGTTATAAAAATCACTTTCCAATATAAGTAAGCACATAGAGAAATCTTGCACATGGGTAACATAGATCGGTAAAGAATTATTTCCAATCAAATGCCAACTAAAGTGAAGTATTTGAACAAACCTGCCCTCACTTTTTGTATCTGTTGAAATAAAAAATGTTTCTTGGGGTCATATAATAACATCCTTGACTAACTGTTAAGACAGCTTGAGAAACAAAACAATAAATGACTTAAAGCTTGGCCAATTTCTGTCTGCCTTGAGTTTGCTCCCTTTTTACCAGCTGAGCCACTTCCTTTGCACATCCCCAGTGAAGAGTCACTCCTGATCCACCATGCCCATAATTGTGTACAACCTGTGAAGAAAGATTTAATTACACTATATATAGGAAGATAGGGTTTTAATCAACTCAGATTCAACAGATTTTTTGCAACTGCTGTAAATAATAGTAATATTGAGGTATTCTCCTTGGAGAGCTTGACAATATTCTTGCAAAAATATCTCAATGAGCTTTTTAAACCAATGACTGCTCTTCATATAGTAATAGTGAGAAGCAACATTTATTAGGGTGCCAATTGCAGCTTACTTTAATTATTGGGTCTGACACCAGTTTAAGCAAACATTATGATTCATGTTTTGCAAACACAAAATTATTTTGGAAAATTATGAAGTATTAATTCATATATGGCTTGATATATTTCCTTTTCTGTTTGATGATGTTTATGATTGTTTTTCTGGCACAATATACACTCACTATTGATTAGAAGCATTAGACGTAACTGACTAATGTCTAGACAGCTGTCTAATGTTTAGACATAACTGCCTTTCAACATCTTCACAACTAAATCATAACATCTTCACAACTAAATCATGTCTTCACAATAGGAATATCATATTTATCCATGTACTGTAAATTCATTTTTTTGCATGGATATAAAGTTTTGTGGTTGGAGAAGAACAATGAAGTTTTTATCTGTATATTTTCATAGATAGAGGGAACGAATCCTACTGTTTTCACAGATAGATAATTTTGTTGGGTGTTTAAATATGGCATCTGTATCAACCATAACATCCATAAAACTGGCAAACATGAAAACTTGTACACAATAAAAACTGATACATGAAAAATTGTGAATTCACAGTATTACATATGAAACTGTTAACAACATAGATCCAAATCTCCTAATGCATAATATGACAGTAGAATCAAGGTCTATGGTCTTTGTCTGAAGGTTTCCGACATTCATAAATGATCCCAAAGTTTCTGGGCAGACATGGTTGTGGTAATTTTATATTTGGACCTTATTTTTCTGACAAACTAAATAAGACCAGTAACACTGAATTATGAAATAGAAAGGTGATTTAGTTTAACACAGGACCTGGTATTTCAAAAATGAAAATAACAATGCTAGCTGTAAAAAAAAATAACTGTCAATAGCTACCATTTTAAGATTATCAACCAGTTTTACATGAATATCTTGAGGAACAAGAGTAATGCAAATGGTAGACTATATATACATTATACATGTTATATTATATTATTATATACATTATATGCCTGCCACATGTTTAATACTGATTGATGCAAACAAGCTTAAATTCTTTTGAAGAAACAATATATATTCTTTCAGTCACAATGATCCTGACCTCTGACCATTTAACCTTAAAATCAATGACCCTGACCTCTGACTATTTAACCTCAAAATCAACAGGCATATTCCTTCAAGTGCAGCAGGCAAGCCATAAACTTTGGTTATGTATGTATGTAAAACTATTGTTACATTATGGAAACCATTTTTCTTCATTATGGAAACCATTTTTCTTCTTTCAGTCAGTGACCTTTGCCTTTGACCTTTTGACTCAAAAATTTGATAGGTATCTTCCTTACTCCAAGTGCAAGCTAACCTCAAAGTTTGATTTAGGTTTGTATTTAGAACTAATGTCATTATGTGGAGACCATTTTTCTTCTTTCAATCAGTGATTTGGACCTTTGACCTTTTGACTCCAAAATTAATAGGGTTCTTTCATATTACAAGTGCATGCCATGCATTGTGTAGAATTATTTTTCTTCTTTCCATCACAGACAGTGAACTTGACCTCAAAATCAAAAGGGTACAGCATTACCATGAGTGTAGGCCATCTACAAAGTTTGAAAACTGTAGACAGTAGAAAATTTGAGCAATTATTCTAAAACAATTTTTCTTCTTTCAGTCATAATTACCTTGAGCTTTTGATAAAAAAAATTAATAGGGTTCTTCCTTACCTGAAGTGCAAGCCATCCACAAATTTGGAAATGGGAGACAGTACAGAGTTATTGGTAAAAATGAAATTGGAAACACACAGCAACAAAGATGGACATAAGGACAAGATCAAAATAATTAATGTGCTCCGCCTCTTGGCAGGGATATAAAAATGTTGGAAAATTAAAATAAGTTTCATATATAGTTTTTATTTGCAAGTTTACATCAACTGAAAGGCATGAGGAAAGGGAAATTAATATTGAGTGCTGCAAAATTTTCCTGTTTAACTTAGTTCCCATATCAAAAATGGACATTTACATGTATGTATGTATGTATGTAGGTATGTATGCATGCATAGGGGTTTAATGACAAATCAGAACAATAATGGCTACATGGTATCAATTTTACAAAAGTAAAATTTTAAATTTGTAAATATAAAGAACTGCATAAATACTTGTTCACTTTCAAATAAATCTAAATATAAGTACTACAAGCTACAAGATAAAAGGTGAACTTGTTAAATTTCTGTAAAATATTCATAAAATATGAGAATGCTTGGATTACCAGTCTAGAGTGTATTTACAGCTGTGTCTTATCTATAGTTTTATACTTTTTCCAAACAAATGCAAGATTAAAGAATGAAAAGATCAAGGAAAATCTTTAAGAATTTGACTTAACACTCCTATCAAGGATAATAAGGGACATTTATACAAAAATGAATAAAATCTAGTTTTTATTTATAATCAAAGACTGACTTGAAGCCAAAAAAATGAGCTACATACTTTAATTCTAGATACAATATTTGCATATAGAAATTAAAGCAAAAACACACATCATGCAGCTTCTGTATGGAAGTAAAACACAACATCCTATGGAACCCCTACCTAACACAACACCCTATGGAACCCCTACTTAACATA
>QKMX01346822.1:11312-24257 GCA_003401595.1 Venustaconcha ellipsiformis | reverse complement strand
ATGGGTATGCCTATTAAGTGATCTTAAACAATGATGGGTATGCATAATCCTTTACAATGATGGTTATGCATTAAATGATCCTATACAACGATAGGTATGCATTAAATGATCCTATACAATGATGGGTATGCCTATTAAGTGATCTTAAACAATGATGGGTATGCATTAAATGGTCCTATACAATGATGGGTATGCATTAAATGATCCTATACAATGATATATGCATTAAATGATCCTATACAATTAAGGGTATGCCTATTAAGTTATCCTATGCAATGATGAGAATGCCTATTAAGTGATTCTATACAACAGATTGATCCAACTACAGGCATATGGGCCAAATGTATCTATGTATATGGCCCACAAACATTTTTAACTTTTGTTCCATGTGGCCCATACTATTGATATGAAACGATAAAAACCAAATTATTACAAATCTGTTCACCTACCCTTTTGTCTGTGATGACTATGCACTTATTTCTGAAGTAGGCAGTCATTCTTGAAATGAAGTACTAAAAGGAACAATAATTTAGCAAAATTAAGCACAAATTTTGTGGCACAAAATAAACTAATCAATATAACTTATTAGTAAGAGAAACCTACATTTAAATGCATTTGTAAATTTATCTTCTTTTCAAAAGTCTCAGATTAAAGTGTTGATACATGTAAGTTAGAAATTGACAGAAAAGACTGTAGGTGTATTGAAGAGTATTAGGTTGATTTTGATAGAAGTCTGGAGAAGTCATTCTACTTTTTGTAAAGCGTGGCCATATTGTATGGCAGACTAGCATGAAATTTAAATCCCTCTATGCCAGAATGCTTTGTATCAAAGTTGTCTACATTCTTATGAGTGGTTTTCGAGAGAAAATTGTTCAAAGAATTTTCTATTTTTAGTAATGGTGCCTATAGTTTATGGTGGATCAGTGTACACATCTGAATGCCTTCTATCAAATTAGTCAAATTCAGTTTAGTGGTTCCAGAGAATACCTCACTTAAAGATTTTTCTATTGTAGTAATCGAAGCCAGATTATTTTACAGATTTGCATCATTTGTACAAATCTGAAAGGATGTCATATCAGGATGATATCTGTCAAATATGATCAAATCCTGGTCAGCAGTTTCGAGAAGTCTTCCTATAATTTGTGCTGATGACCATTATACATGATGCCAGATCTGCATGGTTTGAAATTTGATGCCCCTTATGCCTGAACATGTTCTATGAAGTTTTATCACATTATGTGTTTTTTTTGATAGAAACTCTTTTAAAGATTTAATTTTGGAAATGTGGCCAGACTTTCTGGCAGATAATTATTTATACAAATAAGAAAGATTTCATGCCATGATGCTTTTGTCCAGATTGATCAAACTCTATTCAATAGTTTTGATAAGTTATTAAAAGTCTGTTCTATTTTTAGCAATGGTGGCCATATTTAAAGGCAAATCAGCATTAGGTATACAAAATTTAAAAACTGTATGCAAGGATGTTATGTCAAATTTTGTCAAATTTTGTTAAGAATATCTGAGAAGTCATGTATACTATGATGATGATGATAATGAGAAATCATTTAAAGTTTTTTCAATTTTAATTTGTATCTAACAGTAGCTTTTCTATTGTTTGCAACACTGGCTATATTTGATGGCAGAATGGCCTTTTTTGCACAAACCTGTGTGGTTTTTCTGCCAGTATGCTTTCTACCAAATTTGATCAAAATTCCACTGAGCAGTAGTGATATCTGGCAGTATATAAATATTAAGCTATTCATTCCAGATACAGTGTGACAAGTTTTGTTGAGAAGCTTAAAACATAAATTTTTGACAGATGAATTACACTCACTGAATGCAGGGGCATATCAAATGTTCACTTGGCTATATGGCATGGTGAGACAAAGAGAAACACCAGCTAACCCCTGACTTCAATAAAAGTTGAGTTTTCAAGAGCAATCTTGTAACTCAAAATCACCTAACTTGAAATCTTTTTCTCTCATCCTTTAATTTTCATAAAGAAATATGTAATTCAATTAACTTTAAAACCATTCATTTTAGCAGTTTTCAATTTCTAGCTATTTTGTTCCAGACAAATAATTTCATTATAGTTTAATCTTCACTAAAACAAATTAAACTAAAAAATTTGAAATTGTGCTAACATGAAATTACCATAAACTGAAATCATGCAAGTCAGGGGATACCCATGTTGTAAAATGTGAATAAAATGTTAAATCAGACATTTAATATTGAATTTTCCCAAAAATATAAAATCAACATTTTTCTCATAAACAAATTAAGAAAATGAGGATTTGCTAATGCATGAAATTTATCCCAATAAAACTACCTTAATGTAAAATAAAAACTTTTTCTCCAGCCAGCTAGTATTAGCATTAACTTGGTAGCAACAATGTCAGGGTTAACAATGTCTGAAATAAATTACAAGTTTAACACACAAGTATAGAGGGTTATGAATTCAAAGAAAATATATGTATTTCTTTCTCCCCTGCCAGAAAAAGAAATGTGTTCATTTTGAAAATGACTTTTATGGTGGAATCAGGGAGAGAACATTGTCAATGGATGTGACAGGGCACAGCTTTGTTTTATACACTCCAAGTAAGAAAGCATATCCTTGAAGATAACTTCAACCAGAAATGTTATCAAATGATCCTGACTTTGCCTAAATAACAGATAGAAGTTATGTGTACCATATGTACTTGATTATAAGTCCAGTCAAACTGCAAGCAGCACAGACCCTGTTCTGCGATTGCATAATGTGCAAGAAGATCAGGATCTACATTGACTGTTCTACTGATTACTCCTAATAAACTGCACAGACTGTGATCAGACAGTACATTATGCAATTGCAGATCTGGATCTTTGCAATTTGCAGTTAGACTCAACTTATAAGTGAGTAATGACAGTATATAAAACCCATGCAGATCAACTAAACATTGTATGCATGACAGCTATCTTTCTCAGGGACTGGGACTTATGCTGGTACCAAAATAATCTGAATACTGTATACACTCACTTATAAGTCAGATCCAACTGCAAACAACATAGACCCTGATATGCTGTTACATAATTTGCAGCCATATCAGGGTCTTATTTGTTTGTTCTCCAAACAAGCTGCAAAGACTAAGATCTGCCATCACAATATGTGACAGCAGATCTGGTTTTATGCAGTTTGTGGTTGGATTGACTTGTATGTAAAGGGAACAATAAAGTCTAAGCTACTGTTGATATTACTACTGTCTGAGTGAGCAATACCATCATATATGTTGAAAAGGATAAAACAAAAATGAAAATTCAACTGCTATTCAAAACAGCAACAGATTAAACCAGGCAATCACTATTTTTTAATAAAAAGCACAGTGGAAGACATTTTTCGAATGTTCCTAATAACCTGCAAAATTTGTTTCTTCATATATAGTTTACCATATTTATCCAATCTAAATCGACCAGTTTCCCCAATTTTTTCAAACTTCAATGAGGAATATTTGTGTGATATTAAGATCATCCCTGTGCTTTGATAAATTTAGAAGGCTGGCACCACTATCTTATCACAGAAGAAATGCTTTACTTAAAATCTGAAAAAATGTATGAATTAAATAATCATTTGAAACCATATTAGTACTTCGTTATTAATCAAAAACATACCTAAATTCAAGCAAGTTATACAGAGTTAAATTGTATTTATGGTTTTCTCTACACTAATACTGACCATAAATGGATAAAATCCAATATAAATGAATAATGGCACAAGACCCCAAGGACCTAGAAGATACAGCATGTAGACTACCCCAAGCAGCACGATGATGGGTCCCGACAGCATCAGTGGTCCAAGAGAAGCTGCATCAAATATTCGCTGGCCATCATTGCTTAGAAGGTTCACAATCTATTAAAAACAATAAACACAAAAGTATTTTTTCCCCATTGACAAAAAAAAATGTTTTTATTTTAACAAGCTAAGATTATGTTGCTATTAAGTGTTATTGTTTTCCCCAACTTGTTTTGATTATTTTTCTTCTTCAAAATTCATGCTTCCATCAAACATTAAATTCATTTCTAATTACAATATTGGTGAACTAATACGACAATAACTTCTGCATCTTTCTACCCATGTCTTCATAATGTCTTTCAATAGACCAAAGTCTTGTTTATCTGACAGAGTTTTGCAAAATGCAACATCAGAGTAATCTACCAATATGCATCTAACATAGAAACCTGACATAAAATGCTGCAATGTCAAGTTATATGTATGAAATAGAGATAATTCAATAATGTTTTAAATAATCCAACAGTTCTTTTGATAAATCAACAGTCCTTTTGTTGATTCAATAGTCCTTTTGATAACTCAACAGTCTTTGTATAATTCAATAGTTCTTTTGATAATTCAATCATCCTTTTGATAACTCAATAGTCCTTTCAATAATTCAATAGTTCGTTTGATAATTCAATAATCCTTTAAATAACTCAAATATCTTTTCAATAATTTAACAGTCAGTTGACCTAATCCTATGACCAATGCTTTGTTTTATTTAATCTTTCATGTGCAAATATAAATAAATCAGTGTTTTGAGCAAAATATGTTTCTTCAATAAGATTTATATTGTTCATAATATCCAAGGAGAAAGGTTCTCAAACTACAAGTGGCCTGTAGGCTTGCTGAAGGTGATATGTTAGCCATACATTATCAGGTCCTGCAATCAAATCATCCCAATGGAACCATACACAGTTCATGTTGACCGACAAGGCATGTATCACACTGATTGAAAATTGTCAACACCTTCCATAACAGAAGTCTTCTTTTCATATATATATATATATATATATATATATGATTTAATTTTGGATAGAATGATACATTTTATAAGTAATGGACTCATTCATATCCAAAGAGTCATAAGTTGCTTCAGACTGGGCTACAAAAAATATAATTATTCAGCTGCTTCTCAAAGATCATATGTGATGCTGTCTAAATCTGGCCATTGCTTATTTTTCACATTACGTGTGTGTATGGCACAAGTTCTTGCTTCCTACACATTTTGATCTCTCAAAAGCAAAACTGTGCCCATTTTTAGTAAGACTCCTATGACCCTGACCTTTATAACAGCTGTTGGAACATACTGTCAAAGAAAAATTGAATAATTTCTGAAGATTGGTTTGTAAATCCTGCAATATGATTTCTTCTGCAAAAGTAGTGAGTGTTTGAGTGTAGAAATGACTATGCAATTACACTGTTTTAACTTTGAAAGATTCATTTTAACCAGGGGGTTGAAAATTTTGATTTGAAATTATAGAGGTGGGTGGATGGGTCCTTGGTGTTGTTATTATTATGGTGTAAGGCTCTAGTATAAATACAGCTTCGCATAAATTGACCTGGAACAAGGAACCAAACATAGTTCACAGAATTTAACAACATATAAAACAATTATTTATCAGTATCACATGACCATTTATATCCCATCAGACTGCCAAAAATTTGGTCCATTCATAACAATTTGAATTATTTGATAGTATCCACCTCTCCTAATGTGGTATCCTTCATCCCCCTTAGCTTCAGTATCTTCTGGTACAGGAGACTCAGAGCTGCTCCCCTCAATCTCATACCTACATACAAAAGTAGAAAGTTTTATTTCATGGAAAAGTTTTAAATATTATTCTGCAATATTCAAAGCTCGTAAGACACTCATAATTTTTAATAAGTGTAACTGACGTTACCATAACATAAGCAGGTCTAATTCCTAAAATTTTAGCAAGAAAAACAACAGCAGTACAGTCCTACAATGCTAGACCTAAGATTAAAATTAAAATGCTAGACAAAAGATACAGACTACAATAATAGACAAAACAATTTAGATTAATGTCATTCTAGGCACAAGATGTATGACTAACATCATATTCATATGATTCAAATTCCAATGCTAGATATATGATTCAAATTCCAATGCCAGACATATGATTCAAATTCCAATGCTAGACATGTGATTCAAATTCCAATGCTAGATATATGATTCAAATTCCAATGCCAGACATATGATCCAAACTCCAATGCTAGACATATGAATCAAATTCCAATGTTAAACATGTGATTTAAATTCCAATTCTAGACATATGACTAAACTTAGAATGAAAAACATCTGATTCAGCCTACAATGCTAGACATATGATTGAACCTACAATGCTAAACATGTAATTCAACCTACAATGTTAGACATATAATTCAGCCTACAATGTTTGACATGATTCAAATTCTAATGCTAGACATGACCAACCTACAATGCTACACATATGATTCAACCTACAATGCTGGACATATGATTAAACCCATAATGTTAGAAATAAGATTTAAAGTCTACTGCTAGATACAAGATTTAAACTCCAATGCTAGATACAAGATTTAAACTCCAATACTAGACACAATATTTAAACTCCAATGCTAGATTCAAGATTCAACCTATCAATCTGGACAATTGATTCAAAAGTACAATGTTAGACACAAAATTCAAACATTACTAGACATGAAAATCAACATAAAATTTAAGACATAAATTTAATCAACTGTGCTTGAAATAAGATTCAAAACAGAATGCAAGACACAAGATCCAAACGACAATTCCTGACATAAAATTTAAACCACAATGTCTGACATAAGATACAACCTCCAATGCTTCACATAAGATGCATGCAATAATGCTAGACATATTCAGCCTACAATGGTAGACATAAGGTTCACACTACAATACAGCGCTAAAAAAATCTGATAGATGACTGGGACCCCTCTAACTTCAGATCAGGCTCTCATGTACTCTTAATGAAGTACTGATTGAGGATGCTAAAACAGAAATTTAATTTGCCTCAGAAAACCTTTGATCTCTTTGGTCTTGGCAGAATCACTTAAGTAATGCAACACTAAGCACATTATGTGGCACCAACAAACATTATCAAATGTGTAAAGAGAAACTGTGTAAAGCAAGACATGCTTCACATGCTAATGAACATTGACACTGCTGATCCACTGAGAAAAGAAACTTTACATGTCAAATAAAAGTAACAAATAGGGACCATTCGGGAAACATGGACATTGAGTCAGGGCTTGTGGAACTGGAGTCCAGACTTGCCATTTTTTCAAGTCACCAGCCCTGGGACTGTGTCTAAGAAAAAAATTGCACAGCACATTTTCAGACTTAACATATAGAGCCAACCTATAATACTGGACATCAGATTCAACTAACAGTCCAAAAACTTTTCGCATTATTCTTCATTCGTACGAAAATCACAAAATCTTAAAAACTGTTTCAAAAACCATGCAAATAAAAATAATCCTAGTCAACTAAAAATAAGCCATGTTATTTTCTGGATGTTCAGGTTTATGGTCCAATATTGCGCTTTAAACTTTACAACTGTTAGTGTAAAATTTAATAAAATGTTGATCATTATGTAAAGAGATGGAGTTCTAAACTCCTTACATTTGTAAAGTACAGTAGACAATGAAAAGTATGAACCTCAAAGCAACTGAGTGAACATGTTTAAGAAAAAAGTATTTTCAGTCAATGATATTACAATTTTAAACATCTTTATTTGCATAAAGTTTGTAGACCAATATATAATATAATTGTAAATTAAAACACCCTAATGAAGAGCAACCAAGTTGAACATTAACAGCTCCATTATCTCCCTTGACTACAAGACTTTGTTAAGCCAAACATCCTTTACTGTAGGAATCTATTTATGGAATGGTTAGTTTTATGTAAATAATGGTGTTTTTTTGTATTACCTATGGTCAAAACTTGCAAACCAATATGAAAAATAGCCCTTTGACAGTTAGGCTGGGTTTGCATGGAAAGAATTTGGATTGATAACTGCATATCATTGATTTAAGCTTATAACATAAAAATATTACAAATCCATAAATGATGTGTAACATTAGAACATACACATGATAACAACTGAAATCCATGTCATTTTCAGATGATATCATGAAAGAAACAAATGAAAAAGAATGCTAATGAAATGAAAGGACATAAATATAATTTTTATATGACTTTTTTCTTTTGCTATATTGAAGGTTAGCCAGGCACAACAAAAACCGACCAAACTCCAGCTGATTGGTTGAACATCCTATTTATTGAGATGGATGGTTGAAACTGATTAGAAATATAGTTAGCTTTTCCTTCAAAATTTTATTTTATAGTAAATTGATCAAGAGGTTAAAATGACTGCAAGTAAAATTTGAAGCATGTGAGCAAACTTTTTCTCAGCTTGCAAAGAAATGTAGGAAGAAATGTTTACAACAGGCTCTGGGCTAAGAATGGACATAAAATAATGGCTGCTCCTGACTGACTAACTGTAGCTATTACAAACAGAAAATTAATTTAGCAATTTTGCATTCAGTAACCTTCCATTTTGATCTATCAATCACTCATTTAATAGGTACATGTCCCTCCTTAAGTACAATTCAACTATCAGCTTGACAATAACTCGGTAAAGGAAACCTGAAAAAAGTGGACATATGTGAATCCAAAATGACAATTTTAGCTCCAGTATATTTGACCTTTGCCCTCCAGACCAAGTAACCAAAAGGAAGGTGATTCTGCTGAAGTGTAGACTATCTATCAAGTCTGAGGAGAAATGCATCCTGGAAAAGTAACTTATCGAGTGTAAACAAAGACAAATACAACGTTGGCTACAGCAGACTTGACCTTTTACCACTACGCCTCAAACCAATAAAAAGCTGCCCTGTCCAACTATAATCTATCAATGAATTTGAATGAAAATTAGGTCAAGGAAAGTTAACAGAAAAAAAACAATATTTTTGTTTATGTGACTTTGACCTTGGGCCTAGTAGCACCAAAGTTGAAAGGCTTCTGCCTCTACCCATGCATAAAAACATATTGAGGTTTGATTAAAAGATGAGTAAAATGCAAATTTGAGTTATACTGCAGAAACCACCTCATCTCAAGACAAAATGATGGCCATTTCTATCGCTATATCACACCAGCAACTTCAGTCAAGATGATAAACAATTATTAACCAGAGCAGTATTCTAGTGTTAGTGTAGCAATGTACCAATTATAACTGATGATACTTAATTATCTTGCAGAAAGAACTTATTGTTATTGCACCTTTTGATTCACTAGACCAGGGGCCAGCAGCCTATTTTACATAGTGTGCCACTTTTTTTTCCAGAATAATTACAAAATGAATAAGCACATGTCACCAGTAAGAAAGTAACACTGTTAAAATCAAGATTTTTGGCTGCCCTTTGCATGCCACACAAAATCTCTTGATGTGCCATCCTATGGCATGTGTGCCATGGGTTGTTGACCCTGCACTAGACCGACTTGAAAATGACAGTATGTAAAATAAATATACACCAAATTTTTATATTTGAAATCAACAGATATGCACAGAACAATTATATTTGATAATTGAGACAAATGCAGTAACATAAAACTGACACCTGAAAATAATCAATCAGATTTTTCAAAATATTTGATTAAAATTAATTGTTAATTACCTGAGGTGTAATTTAAAAACCAGCTGCCAGCAAAGGAGAGGGCTCTTACAAATTCCATAAAACTGAGGCCAAGAACCAGGGCAATGCCATATCCAAATGGCACAAATCCTGAGTTCAGGCTAGTCAACAGTTGACGGAGTACAAAGGCCTAAAAGTTTTAAAAAATATATTTTTATTTCCATTTCATGTGTGACATTCAATCATACTACCACAAAAAACTTGCAAAATTAAGATAAATTGATTGTGTATGTTAGGCTTTGAGTCTTATGAATAACATGTTAGCAAAAAGTAAAATGGATCATTGCTATAGTAAAATTATCATTAAAATATATTAAACATTATTATTACAATTAGAAGAATTTAATAATAAGACTTGTGTAGAAGCATTAATCAGGTTAGCTCTGACACAAAGATGCTAAAATACCAATTATGTCAAAGTCTGTAAATATAAATTCAACTACAGTAAATCTGTCTTGTGAGACCACCTCTTTTGCCAACAAAAAGCAGCCTCTCAAGACAGGTGGTCTCTAAATAGGTTTGTGCAAGATTACCAGTTTTCTGGGTCACAATGCAACAGGCTTAAGAAATGAAAATGTACACAATTGTTTTACGATGATTTTATTCTTTATTCATTGTTCTCTTTAAAATACTGCAATCATTTTATCTCAACAGCTCAAAGTTGTTTTTCAAATTTTGTGTGACAATAAAGATATACATCTATTGCAAAACATTTACATTTGATGATTGTGTTTACATGTAGGTTATCATATGAATTGCAAACTTAATTATTTAAGTAACACTTATTTAGCCATAAAAATACAAACCTTCCATATGACTATGTATTCCTGTATCAACTTTGTAGAAGCAACAGTTAATTGTAATTGGGATTTGCAGTGCTTCAGCACTACACTGTCAGTAAATTTAATTTTGACTGGTTTATGGTCTTCAGTATAGACTTTTGAAACCAGTAGCCTGAGTCAACCAGTGTTGACTCATTTTTATAGCATAAACAACCTCATATATGGTCAAAGCTTCAAAGAATTAAATAAAGGTAAGTGGTATTTATCTGTTTTTGCAATGCAGTCAAGCATGGTATTTTGTTTTAGAAGGATCTATCTTTACTCTGTAGACATTCCTAAAGAATCAAGGTTACAAAGGATTAAATCATGTCAGCAGTGCCATGTTTTGTTAGTGGTCACAGACAATAATGCATTTATAAAATAAAATCAATCCATTCATGAAGATTGTGGTCATAAATGACTGGTAGTCACTAATAGCAGATATCATTCAAAACAGGTTTTATTGTAATACCACCAATATGACCCAATTTCCTATGCTACAAAAACAAATGAAGACAAATGACCTGCAAAAAGAAAAGTAAGAATCACATAATTCCTCTGACACACTGGTTATATTTACTGTGACAACTGGTAAATTCCAAGTAAAGTTCAAGAATTCTGATGTGATATGACACTTATGAATACTATATGTATTTGATTTTAAGTTGAATCTGATTACAATTAAAAAAGACCCTTATATATTATCACATATTGTTCTGGTAGATCAAGGTCTCTATTATTTCTTCTACTGCTACCAGTCTGCATAGACCCAGATTGGCTAGAGCATTGGACAACAGCTGAACTGGGTCTGTGAAGATTGCAGTTGGACTTGACTTAAAAGCAAATATATATGGTAGTTACCAGCAACAGACCCCCTTTTAGCTGAGTCAGCAAGAACAAAATATTTCACACTGAGCTTCGTCTACTGTGTGGACAGATGTACAGACACACAGATAGATAAACATATATATGACAAACTGATAGCTAAGTTGAGTTTCCAGCAAAGAGGGCCTTACTATGCTTTTTATATACCATAATAATTTGCCCAATATTTTTAATCAAGCAATAAGACAATAGATTATACTTTTAATTATGCTGGTGAAAAGGTCATTTGGGAACCACTTACAACAGCTACAATGCTAAAACAACAGCCAATGCTCTAATAAATGCACTGAAAGTATAATATTGAGTCTTCTTATACTTCTGATTCAGCTCATTGCTAAGGAACGTTGGTAGCCTCTGACCAGAGCTGTCCATTGCTACAGTAGGTTGAAAGCCACTTACTGGAGCTGCCCATTGCTAAGGCAGGTTAAAAGCAAGCTACTATGCAGAGCTGTCCATTGTTATGGCAGGTTGACAGCCACTTAGCAGAGCTGTCCATTGCTATGGCAGGTTGACAGCCACTTAGTGGAGCTGCCCATTGCTATGGCAGGTTGACAGCCACTTAATGGAGCTATCCATTGCTATGGTAGGTTAATAGTCACTTACCAGAGCTGTCCATTGTTATGGCAGGTTGACAGCAACTTAGGGGAGCTGTCCATTGCTATGGCAAGTTGCCAGTCACTTACCGGAGCTGCAAAGCTGAAACAACAGGCTAAGGCCAACAAGAGAACGGAAATTATGACACGTGTGCGGGCAAAGCGAAGAGATGCCTTTGTGAAAGATGCTTTTGCTGGACCATGCCTTTGTACTTCTTCCAGCCAAAGTCTTTCAAGTCTGAAATTTAAAGATTTAAAGGATATCATTTTCTTTTCAATGAAAATGGCATTGGTATGGTAAGTTGGTATTCTCACAATGTTGCTATACTGCTTACACTGTCACTACATTGAAAATTTATTCTAAAACCTCATAAATTTAGATTATATTTACAGTAATATCAACATCTCCAGACATTCTGTAAACAAAAATGACCATATCTCATAATGTTAACAACGGCAATAAAGCTGTCAATGGGTGCTCGCCCATTCATAATTATCCAGGTAATAAAATTAGCCATAGGGTACTGTTTTATTCATGTTAAAAAAATAAACATTTTCCAACCATGTGCAACCATTTGGCTATGTAAGTCAAACAGTTTCCTTATTTTCTGCTTATAGTAAATTGTTCATGATATGTTTCCAAGAAAAAGACGGGTTTCTTGAATATGATACCATATGTCATAGAGTCATTATAGACTGATATACACTTAAGTAGCAGACCAGTCTATATTAAAAAAACACCAAGGTGCCAAATATTACATGAAATGGACATTATTGATATTACTCTAAGATGTTTTTTGAGTGAAAAATGTTAGAGAAGGATTTTTTTAAACTGAAGAACATGTTGCAGCAGGAAAATAACAAATCGATAGTGTTTTTAAAAATTTTGAAAAAGGAATTCAACATTGATGTAATACAACATTTACAATTTGTGGATCTGACTTTATGACCATTCAGTGACACTTACACATGTAGACTAGACTAGACTGCTCCAAGCAATCTAGTGGTTAGAGCGTCTGACTCAGATGTGGGAGGTAGCGGGTTCGAGTCATACCTAAGACTTATAAAAAAATGGTACTGATAGCTGCCTCTCTAGGCACTCAGCATTAAGAGGTTAGTG
>QKMX01346767.1:62618-74209 GCA_003401595.1 Venustaconcha ellipsiformis | reverse complement strand
AGCATTCAGTGAGATGTACTTTGTAAAGCTAGCCATAAAACTGGGAAGGGGGAGATTTCATTAAAAGAAAAATGAGCTAGACGCGGTAGATCTCACCAAAGTTGATAGTTTTACATTTGATAATGCTTTTTTCAGATGTAAAAATCATCATCGTGTAATGATTTATTTAATAACTGTACTGCTTGTTGTTAATATAGTAATAACTCTCCCGTGTTTTTCAATTTTCATAGCGTATTACATTATTAGACTTAGAAAAATATTAACTATTTATTCTGGCAACACTTTTTGGAAATTGGCAACAAAATATTGCGGTTGGCGATTTTTTTGGCAACAACTTTTTAAAAGCCAGGACCATCCCTGCATAGATCATTACACCTGTATAGTTTCACAAAGTTTGATCAACTTTAAAAGCCAGGACCATCCCTGAATAAGTATGAGCAAATATAGGCAAAATTAATATTGCTATGTTGGAGCACAAGGTCAGAAGAACACTAAAGTCTATAACTGCAAAAGAATTCACAAAATCATCAACAATTTAAAATAAACAATTATTATAATACATAGTAAATACATTTACATTTGATACCACATAAAATTTGTTAATGGATGACTAAAACCCCTCACAATATTTCTTAGAGTGACATTATGCTGATCATATCCAGCAAAAGTTAAAGCTGAGAAGACCACTGTAGAACCTAGTGGTGGTCAGGGGAGGTAATGAGTAAGCATTTTGCCCTTTGTCTAGATTCACATGTTATGAAATGAAGGGCCTGCATTGAAAATATTGGTACCTCTGATATTAAAACAGACCCTGAGAGAATTAAAAGCCAATTTTTTATATTACAAAAGAATAAAAACATTATACAATACCCATTAATTGGTGGTAGGGTAGTTCCACTTCGCAGGCGTCTTTTCGCTGAAGCAATCTCCTCGTTTTTACGACGTAAAATTTTCTGCTGTTGTTCATTCTTAATCTCAAGTTCTTTCACCCTCTGTTGCTCTTTCTGCATTTCACGCTGGAAAAGAAAAAGAAAAATAATATTTAAATGTCTTAATGTTTTACACATCAATATCATCAATTCAATGTAATGCAAAGCTAAGAAAGTAATTTTTTAAGTGATGGGCTGAAGTACAGACTATCGATTAGGACTGACTACAATGTTTGTTTTTGCCATGCTAAGCAAAACACTACCTTCCCATAGCAGAAATGTGCACTTACATACTAGTATTTCTGAAACTAGCCAACATAAACTGTGTTGAAAGATTCCACCTATTGTAGAGATGACCCTAACAGTTTTTCTGTCCATATCAGTGCAAATCACCCAATGAAAGACAAAGTCTATTCATATGGAGTCATTGTTCATCAGAAATACCAAACAAACATAAATGCAGACTTTTCACTTTTATTTCGTCCAGACATAGTCTTAGTCTTAAAGTATTCGGCTCTATCCAACAAGTTTTGCTCAGCAGATGCCAGGTGAGGATTGCCCGGAGCTATCAAATATGTGCACATTAAAGGCAGCACTACTATACTCGATCTAAACCAACATTTGCATACTAAAGGGAGCCACTGCTACACTCGATCTAAATCAACATTTGCATACTAAAGGCAGTCACTGCTACACTCGATCTAAATCAACATTTGCATATTAAAGGCAGTCACTGCTACACTCGATCTAAATCAATATTTGCATTCTAAAGGCAGTCACTGCTACACTCGATCTGAATCAACATTGCATGGACCTCTCAGCAGTATAAGAACCAAGGGTTTCCAAGCCAAGAAAATGGTTCCTGAGGCAAGAGCCTTTTATGGGTTGTGTTCAGTATGGATAGTATTATGCAGCACTAAATTAGCTGTATGCTGACTACTAGTGATGATAGGTAACTATTTGTGGTGCTAAGTGACTATTTGTGGTACTAGGTAACTATTTGTGGTGTTAAGTGACAATCTGTAAGTCTAGGTAACTATTTGTGGTGCTAAGTGACTATTTATGATACTAGGTAACTGTTTGTGATATTAAGTTACAATCTGTAGGTCTAGGTAACTATTTGTGGTGCTAAGTGACTTTTTTGTGGTACTAGATAACTATTTGTGGTGCTAGGTGACAATCTGTAGTGCTAGGTAACTATCTGTGGTGATAGGTAACAAAAGCTGACAGTCAAGCAAGGTAGGTTAATGTGAGCAATACAAGTACATTGAATTTCATTCAAGGAATTGCCTGCCCAATAAGACCTGTAGACAGTGGCTAAGAGAATAATGGTATGCAGCTAATGAATGGCATTCACCTGATGAGCATTAGACCTATCTACTTGACAATTTTGACAAATTATATCTTACCTGAAAGCATGAAATGTTTATTTGTCAATCTATAAAGTGTGTGGTTTAAAAATATGATAAATTTAGTGCTGTGCCTTCCTAATATACTAATCCAAAGAGAGAACAAGTCATTCAGTAGTGGCAAACTATCTTTTATCCTAACAAAGTATAACCTTTACCTTTAATATGCCATATTACCTATGGTATGAAGCATGTACAAATGCATGACTCCCTAAATATGAAGTTCACGTCCATTTTGGGTCAACTTTCAGGAAATACCGGGACTCATTTGCCCCTTGGTTGCCTAGTGTACTCAAGACTACATCTATGATGAAATGATGCTAAGTGCAAGCCTCCAATTCAAAACATATTGATCATCAGTAATTTCCCATACTCAAAGCATAAAGATCTTAAGAATTCAAATTTTTTGGCAATATCACACTGCCTTCATCAGCGACTAATGTTCATCAAGTTACTTATAATGATCATGTCACTTATAATGGTGACATGAAAATGTATTAGATACAATGTGGCTGCTTGTAAGCAGTAAACTTGACATTTCTGGACTAAAATGCTGGCCACATGCCACATAAGAGGGATGGCTGCCCACAAGAATTATTTTTGTATACATACTTATTGGTGACAAGAAAACTGGCAGTGAAAGGGTGGTGGTTGCTGGTGAGGTGGGCCATATAAGAGGGGGACAGCTGTAGCATAAAATAACAGATGGTAATATTATAGATATTGATGATTTTCAAAGACTTTTACATCTACACTGATGATGCTGATACTGCTGGCTCTGGAAAATGATATAATTCAGAGGCAAGCCAGAAACCTTTCAAATGGGTAACTATGGTGTGAAATAGTCAGACAGTGAATATGTTTAATGGCATGCAGTGTAAGGCTTTACAAAAGATATCTTCCATGGGATCATTTGTAATATGTTTTTGAGTACAATGAACTACTTAAGTGCAGAAACTTTCATGTGCAAGTTACTTTATGGCAAACAAAGCCAAACTCAAACATAAACTGCTGAAGAAATGACTTATCATGTTGTGTGCCTAGCATAAATTTTTTTTTCTTCTTTAACTAAATACCCATTAAAATTCTTTTCTACAAAAGTAAATCAAATGCTAAAATTTGTCAAGTACAGTATCATGTGATGATACTTATCTATATAATTAAGGACTGATGTGGCTAAGAATTAAAGTTAACAGGCTATATTTCTGATCTAAAAGAATCAAGACAAAAGATCTTTCTCATAATCTACCTCCAATTTGCTTTTTGTCTCAGTCTCCTCTTTTAATTTCTTTTGAAGGTTCTCTTGCTGCTGTTTCATGCGATCCACTGCAAGCTCTAAATCCTGAATCCTGAAATTACAGTAAGTTCTATTAGGTTTGAGTCAATTTAATATCAGACAATAATTATATCAAGCTATCTTTAATCAAAAAAAGAAGAAAGTTAAAATCTCAAATAAGAAGGCCAGGTTCTGCATGTCCAGCTCACAAGTAAAGCACTGCTGTTAAATGTCTGACCTTGACCAAAAAGTACAGCAAGTAGATCCGAGAATGAACGGTCATAGCTTTATAATGATTCATCCAAAGCAAGAAGAAACCAAATTTTCAGTAAATTATGTTTCTCTGAGAATACTTAATGACATTAATATTAGGAAAAAAAGCCTGCTATCTCCTAAAGCCAGCCCTCCGAAAAAGACAAAAACCATATTTTCCATCAATGTCGTATATTGACATCAAGTAGTAACTCATTACCTCCCCTTGCCACCACCAGGTGTCACTAGTTTTAAGCTAAGTGATGTATGAAAGAGGATGATTTCATGGTGGGAAGGTTTGGAGGGTTTTAAAGTAATGAGATGGGCCAGTTATTCTTGGAGAAGGATAATTTACAAAAACTTTGCTTTCTAATTCAAATATGTTCCTAATCACACTAACACTAGCAGAATAGGTAGTAAAAGTAGAGAATGTTTAGTGTACTTCCTACACCCTGGGCATCCTTTGTTGGAAGAATGGCTGGATTCCTTCTATAAGATAACTAGTTTTCCTAACTTAAAAGCTGAGTAACCAGTGGTCTTGGTATTCATGACAGCTATATTTAGCTATAGTACAATGATTACTGAACTCTTCTTACTGACAAACTTTTTGCTAGTGAATCCACTGCAATCATTAAACTATGTTCCACTATGTGAAGGGTCTTTTTGCTGATGAGATTCTTTCCAAGATTGATGGTTTGAATTCTTTACTTTGCAAGGCTCTCATGACAAGAGCCAGGCTGGAAGTTGGTCTGGACAGGGATGGAATGACCACTGCTGTCTGAGAAGATTCAGCCTGGCCAGAATCTTCCTGAGCAGATCCATCTCAAAACTGACCCAGGATCTCTCCTATCTGTGAGGGGCTATCAGACTCAGGTTGCAGTTTCTCCCTCTCAACTTCTGATTATTTTCAGTCCAAAGACCATGGTTGGGTAAGCTTAAAACCCCTCCCAACTGAATGAAAGTATGTCAAAGGCCCAAGCTTCAGAACTAGAGATGAAGGTAAGCAGTTTATGATTCCATCTGGTTGCAAAAAGATCGATCATTGGACACCTCCAAAGTGTGAAAATCCAATGAAAGACCAACTGACAGACCATTTGAAATGAATGATCTATTTCTCTCTTCACAGAGTTGGCCAAGGCATTGAGTTTGCCAGGAATGTGTCTGATTTTTACACTTATACTTAGTTGGAAGCACCAAGCAGAAACTAATACGCTAGGGTCAAGTAATTTAGTTCCTCCATTTGAGTAGATAGGTCACCACTACTAAACTGTCTGACATTAAAATTATTTTCACCCAGAGGTAGTCCTTCAAGAAATGAATGGTGTTGATTGCATCCCTCATTTCCAGAAGCTGATGTGAAGAGGTATTTCCTCTAGCCCCCACAATTGACACTGAGTGTAAAGCCATTCAATAGGTGGGCTCCCAAACTGTATAGTGGCATCTGTTCATACCCTAACTTCTTGTTGGATTTTTCTCTCCCAGAGAATTCCTGTCCTAAGTCAACCATGAATTTCTGTCCTAAGCCAACAGGAATGATAACGCCTCATTCTTGATACTGACCTTTCGTTTGAGTAGACTCCAAAATGGGTGCGATTGATCCTGCAAGGTCACCTGTAAGGGGCGCATGAAAAGAACATTCCAAAGAGTTTTAAAAACTCACTGTAATCCACTTCCTGTTGGAAATGAACTCAATGAGTTTTACAATACACAGACCTAAGAGGGAGTCATACATGGTGATAAACTCTAAATCCAGGTTGACAAAACACTAGAATGAACAGAGATTGGACTTTTCCCAGAACACTATAAAACATATGTTCCTGGAGGATGTTGTTAAATACACTGATGTTTCTCTGCTGACCATAACAGGATAACAACACAGTTCAGAATCTTTGTAAACATCCAAAGGTTGATGTTTTGCCCAAAGAAGGGGCTCAAAACTAGTAAATATTCCATCAATGTGCAAACTGAAGAAATTTTTGTGCCATTAAAGTATGCATCAATCAGACTGATGGCAAACTTGTCCATTTTGATGAAGAGTCAGATCAACTGTGCTGTCACCATCTTGAATGTTTTCAGAACTATGTATTGGTTGAGGTGACTTAAATCAATGATCAACCGTTGGTCTTTTGTGCAAGGAAAAGCATGGAATAAAACCCCCAAGATGACAGTTTCTAAAAATATCTTCACTTCCTGCTTGTCAATTAATGATGGCAATCTTCAGATAAAAATAACAACAAAAAAACACCAGTAAATGCTCACAACAAGTAGCATGTAGAAACAGTTCCACTATCCTTAATGCAGCTGCTACAACAATTAAAACCATACCATACTTTTTCTATGACTGTGACCTTAACCCCAAATTAAAAGGGACAAGCATGCATGTGAAAGAATCAATTGTCTTAGCTTCATAATGATTCATCTAAATAGGAAGAAATCCATTGTGGGGTTTAGGAAATATAAGCAATTTAAAAACTTCAACCTAAACCTAATGCAAATTTGCTATGACTGGGGAAATGACCTCAAGGTAATGAGGTAAGTGAGCATGTCATAAAGTGAACTATTTATTAACTTCATAACAATTCATGCCAAATATGATGGGAATCTGTGAAGGAGTTCAGGAAATATATGTAGATGAAAACTTTGAGAAAAACTTCAACTGCTGACACTGACAATGGTGCCACCAACAATGGAAAAGTGACTGCTATCTCTCTTCCCATTAACATGGGCATCAACAATATCAAGACAAATTTAGACTATCTACCCAATGAAATACATTTTTTATTTAAATTTCTAAAGGAACACATTTCTTCATCAATTCATCATGGAAAATTTAAACTTGTAATACAACATATTTTATAACTGCAATTTATCCATGTACAATAATGTGGTTATTATACAGTGCTTTCAACTTTTTCATAAAGTTATTTCTCTAATTTTGGATTAAAACATAAATGAAACTAAAGGGGAATAAAGAATTATCTTAACAGAGATAATAACCAAACATCATAACTTGTTTCTATCATCAAAATTAAAAAAAATAAAACCGAATATATCATAGTAAATCTAACACTAGGTCTTACTTTTTATTGTTTGGTGTTGTGAGGGAAGCCATTTTCTCTGTTTCTTTCTGTTTCCTCTGAAGAGCTGCCATCCGGGCTCGGCCAAGCTCAATCTTCTTTCTATAATCACTGTGGGCATGAAACAAGATTAGACAATTTATTTCCTACTAAAGGCAACAATGATAATAATTTGTTGGGCATTTAAGCAGATAAAGCCACTGAAGTGACATTCATGTGACAAAAGAAAACTCATTCTAGTCTTCTTAACATTAAGCTTGACACTAAATTGGTGTTAACTCCATTTAACCTTTAAAAGTAATTAAGTCGAAACCTTAGATCATTGTGCAAGGGCAAATAGTGGCTATAACGTTTTAGTTAAGATGAATAAAATGAGTATTTTTAAGTCGGACTTATTCCATATCTACTTTTTTTTAAATTACCATTTGTAAATTTTAAAAATTACCGTTTTTAAGTCAAACTTATTCAATATCTACTTAAATCCCTGAGAACTAGCCAGAATGCTTCAAAAATGGCAAAAATTAGGTATTTTTCAAGACAAAATTGAAGAAAATCTGACTGGCTAAACTCTTTTAATTTCACCTCTGATAGTTTTTCTTACAGATTTTTCTTTCTAAAATACATTGATAGGTAAAATGATGAGACTCACATTTTCTGTAAAAATTAAACCCTGTGCACAAAAAAGAGTGTGAAGTGAAACTTGAAGCAACTGAAATTTAGTGCTTTACATAACAGCAGCCAATCTGTGCCAGTGGGGCAGGATGCAAACCAACAACTCCCCACTTATGAGCCTGACCTGCTGATCCCTAAAGCCACTGTGGTTACTTAACAGAGAAGTGAACATGCGAAACACTGTATTTTCCTCCTAGCTCAGAATATGCAGGAATAACAACGTTCTTTTAGGGACATGCATAACATGCAGATTTATAAATAATCTATGACACTGCTCTTTTCGTCTATATCAAAACATGTAACAAGCTGAAACATACTGAGAACAGAGCATTTTTTTAAGGGATAACACTTTTCACAGATTATATGGTTGCTACAAAGCAAGAATTCAAAGACTGAATGATCATCGATTCTTTTGTGAAAACAACCAGGCTCCTCTTCCAATCCACATAATAAAATAAAATGTAACTTTCATAGTACAACGACAATTGATACTAAGGAAAATAAATAAAATCACGGTAATTTCCGGATTTATCATCCTGAGGGAAGAAAGGCATTCATAGAAAAAAAGCATCCTTCTGTAAAATGAATTTGGCGACATGATATGCTTTTGATAAACTCTTATCATAGTCTCAAGGAAGTCAGACTGTAAGTGGGGGTCATGGTATGAAATACATTGTAGGAATTTTATCAAAATTTTCAACTTGGTGCCCAGTGCCAAGGTAATCGGACACAATTTTAAAGTGGCCTGGTACTGTACTTCTAGCTTAACAAGAGTTTCTGAAGAACAACAAATCAATAATTAATCAAGAGTCTTAATAAAACAGGTCAAAATCAATTAAAATAATCTGTCCAAAATACATCCAAGGCAAAACTGACACAAGTCTGTAATTCTCATGCAGTGGAAGTAAAAAACCCAAATCATTTTTATGACAATGTAATGCAAAGCAGAACAAATGTAGCTCACAGCTGCAACTTTTGTTTTTCTGAAGATTCCTGTTGCTCTCTGGCTTCCAGTTCTGAGAGGACTTTCTGAGTTTCCCCCAATTCCTGCTTAACTTGCTCCCTCTCCTGGCAAACAAAAGATGTTAAGTATAATTATGTATAGGCACAATGAATATTACAAGCTAACTGGAGTCACTCGAAAGGACTGACACTCAACTGGCCATTAAAAATTTCCAAAAATCAATGATAAGACCATTTTATCTTGATAACTGCAGTACTGAAACCATCTCTGATATTCTTAAGAAATAGCACAATTTTCAAGATGGCTGTTGTGGCCACATTGGATGTAAGATCAGCACCATTTTCATTTGGGACCTAATAGGTATTATAGGGAGGTATCATTTACTAGATATCATAGGGAGGTATCATTTACTAGGTATCATCGGGAGGTATCATTTACTAGCTATCACAGGGAGGTATCATTTACTAGGTATCATAAGAAGGTATCATTTAATAGACATCATAGGGAGTCTACTGATGAAAACGCCTTGTCAACAGGACTATCCATTCAGGAGGAGTAGTGACAAGAATTTCATGAGGGCCTTTTGTGGAGCCAAACTGGGTGTAGGAGCAACAAACCTGTCATTTAGGATCAATTAGATATCATAAGGTCTACTGGTGAAAACTCTCATTAGAACCAAAGTAGACAACACAAGAAGTCTCACTGTGACAATTCCCATGTTGGTTGACTTTCCATTCAGCAGGAGTAGTGATAAGATTTTCAAGATGGCTGCCAAGGTGATTATATTGGATGTCAGATAGGTACCATTTTTAGGACCAACCAGACATCATAAAAAGTCTTTAAGCAAAACCCCATGTCAATATGATCATCCATCAAGAATAAACAGCTATAACAAGATTTTCAAGATGGCCACCATGACACCATAATGGAGGTCAGAACAGCAATAACTTCATTCAGAAAGAACTAGGCAATATAAAAAGATTTCTTTGAAAATAATTTTTGAGATGGTGGCCAGATAGGAAGCCAGATTGAACCATTTTCATTTACAATCAAGTAGGTCTTCTAATGATAATCCCATGTAGATATGATTTACAAGAGTGATGATAACAAAATTTTCAAATGGCTGACATGGTGAGCATACCGGATGTCAGATTGGCACCAGTTTCATATAGAACCAACCAGATGTAATAAAAAGTCTTTCAATGAAAACCTCATGTTCATATGACCATTCATTCCTAAGTAGTAATCCTTCTAGTAATTTCGAAGGGATAGAAATAATAAATGTATCAATGAATTAACGAATGACTGATGACAGAAAAAAGGCCATCCCACAAGCTCTTCAAGTCTATGACCAGTGGTGTTAAGAAACTCTTATTTCACCTAAGATTTGTAACACTACTCTGGTTGACATTTTTTAAACAAACAAAAAAAAAAGATGTGCACATAGATTCATGTAATTCTGTACATATACACCATCTATTTGGTCACATCAAAACATATTTAGCTGTCAACCTGTTCTAAAGACATAGGCAACCTAAATTTTAGTTTCTAATTAGCCAACATCATATATATGCCTGTATAATTGCTCTGGGGTGGGACAAAAAGCGCTAAAAACAAAAATCTCACTTCTTTTCAACAGACTGATCACAGGACCATTTTTATTATAGCTGATATAATCCTTTTTTACAGCAATTATCTTGGTAAAGTTAAGACTAAATAAAGTTGTTAACTCAAATGGCACTAACTTTGACTTTTGACTTTTTGATGTCCAAATGAAAATTCATCCTCATGAAAAGTCGAGAACAAATTTTGGTTAAAACAGCTCATTAACACTAACATAAAACCTCTTATTTCTGTCAAGATGACCTTGGTCTTTTAAGTTTGTGTGCACAGTACATTTCCATTGCCTTTACAGAAGCCAAATATGAAGTGTGCACATTAATGATCATGCAAACCCCATGTCAACAAATTCCAACTGTCCAATAATACTCAGATTATCTTATGGTAACATGCTTTACAAATCTCTATACTACTTTTAACTAGGGCTGTTCTGCTTTATGAAGTTGGTCAAACAATCAACACTTTAACTGAAATGGACAATTTATCAACTATAATTTCTATGACTGATCTGGTCCAAAATCAAGTTCAATGCCATTTCGACTTTTTTAGACATTAGGCCATTGTGGCAAAACATCATGTAGAAAAAATCAATATATTAACACTGATGATCAGTCATAAAATTCCAACATTTCTTTCGACTGCCCAGAAAACACTACATAGGTAATTTTTGATAAAGCTGTTATGTACTTTTTCCATGGCTGCTAGTTTCTCTGCATATTGTTTATTCATCTGTTCAGCATCTTTTCCTGTCTTTACAAGCTCTCTTATCAACTGCTCCTTCAGCCTAAAATGAAAATATCAATGCAGTTTATTATTATTATAATTATTATTATTATTATAACTGAAAAGGACGATTTCCTTCAATAGTTCAATCATTTATGTCAATTTAAAAGCCAACTGCTTGCTTATATACTAGTACTAAGGAACTTCTCATCTTTCACTTCTAAAGTTTTAATCTCAGTATTACTAACATTGTTTAAAAAGTTTTTTGATTTGGACAAAGAATGCATGCAGCTTCTGATGTCATAAGGCTGGATATAACACTTGATTTAAAATTCTGCAGTCCCATGTACAATCTCTGGCAAATGGGGTTTACAATTGTCAATCCACAGTTGATACTTTCTACTGTAATCTCTAGTTTCTTTTATTTCAATGACCACACAGACTGATGGCATTATTATACAATCATACATATAGTTACATTTTTTTAACATTAGAATGGAGTCATTAAAGCTAATAAATCCAAATCATTTTTAACAATATTTCATGTTTCATCACATTTTTTGACACCACAAATCACACATAATATAAGACTGAGGTTTAACATCCAAACTTTAAAGTTGCTTCATTAAATTTATTAAATTATTATTATTATTATTATTATTATTATTA
>QKMX01346681.1:20956-31016 GCA_003401595.1 Venustaconcha ellipsiformis | reverse complement strand
GCTGTTAAATGGCTGAGCACGCACTGCACACGATAATAATTAGAATCGACGACCGGCGAAAGGCAAAAGGCTAAAGGTCCCACCAGATGTGCAAAGGTTAAAGGTCCCACCAGATCGAGTTGTGCCTTTTAGGATGAAAGATCTGAGAGACAAAAGCTAGGAAAGTGAACTCGGATCTCCATCCAACGGCACTGATAATGACTGAGAACAGTTTCGCTCAAATGCAACTTTGTGTGCCAATTTGCGAAATAAATTAATTTGGTATTGGATTTTGTCCGATATACGGAACGAATAACCCACTTCATCCAGGACGAACGCGCCGGTGCTGATATGTCGTAATTTTTTCCATGTGAGGGATACAAAAAGGCATTATCTCCCTCGACGCAACGGCTGAGTCCTATAGACGAACATGTTATTAAGTTTCTAGATTAGACATGAAATTTCATTACAAGTCTGATTCCCCATAAATGGGAGAAAGTTCTTGGCAAAAAGTGCAGAATACGCCAGGAGTGATAATAGCCAATCTTGGCTCAACTACATATAGTTTGGGTCCGCTTATTGATCATGTATTTCTCTGATTTTGCCTGAGGAAGCAGGTATTGTATGAAAGGTAAAAGAGAGAGGCTACTGGAAGTAGTTCAAATAGTGTCTTGTTCAACCAGCTTAGTACCTATGATAGTCTCCATTTTGGTATATAAAAAATAAACGTCATAGGACGTATGTAATGGAAATTGGACAGAAGATCGGATAGTTCTTGGTTTGGTCTCATCCAATCTATAAAAAGAGCATTGGCTATCCATGCCTTTGGATCTGAGACTAGTGAGACAAAGATTGGGAGTTTGGCATTCTACACTGTCGAAAGTTATGTCAACCACTAGTAGATCCAATCAGGCACATAAGTGAAAAATGAGACATGAAATGACCATTCAGTTTTGAATTCATCCATTCGGGACGATGAATCCGCTAATATATTTAGTCGGAAATGGAAGTTAACGAACTTGGACGTTGATTTGTCGTTGAAGACAACACTTTCGAAAATTGTAAACAAGAACAAAGAGGTCTAGGGACATGATTTCACCTTGTCATTTGACATAAGTTCCCACAATGGAGTTGTCAGACAGAATGAGAACTCCCTTCCCAACAGATAATTCCTGCCATCTATAAAACGCTTTCGTAATAGCTTTTATCTCAAGCATGTTGATATATACAAGATGATTCTGAGGGGCAATACTCCACTGGCTTTACGGAATGATGGATGGTGTACCCTCCCTTACCTCTCCTCCCCCGCCTTCTGTGCTTGCACCCATACAGATTGCGATTTCCGGAGGTTGTATTGCAGAGATACATCCTACGCGAGCCCTGAGAGGTTGCCCCATCTTTAGAGACGGAACCTGATATTTGTGCAGATTGTGAGAATGGGCAAGGTCTCCATCTCTATTGGAAAATAGATTAATTTGTAGCAGACGTATAAATAGGCGACCTGGGTCTAAGAGGTCTGCTGCTGTATTGAGCACATCCAGCATGCAAAGGAATTATCGGGAGGACAGATCGTCCAGAATATACAAGGAAGCCACCATTGTACTGATTTTCAATGCACAGTCCTGAGTAATAAATGTTCTGTATACTGAATTTTGAACTCCATACTTATATGAACAAAATATTAAGATGGTGCAAGGTCAGATTTGTCTTTGTCGAGATGGAGAATAACAAGGGGTATCATGTCTTGCTTTAAGATATAACTCACCTGACGGTTTTGCAGAATGTAGTCCATGTAGTTGATGTTGCTGCCATAGAGCTGGTCCAGACATGGCCCATTTTCTGGGTCCATCAGTCGACTGACATCCCAGGGATTGGTGCTGGGAGTGCCCTGTACTGGCAAATGGTGTCTTTCTATGAGTACTGCAAGAACGTCCTGAAGATGTGTGAAAGGAGACGTGAAGATATCATCTTCCAAGTCCATACTTATTGCGTAGTCTACCTCCTGGATGACATTTAAAACTCATCATCGTGTTTACATCGTGGCTCAAAGGGTGCAAATGAAATGAAAGAGTGTGCTTTGTTCAATGATATGGCTAATAGTGCTGTGTTTGAAGCAGAAGGAACCTTGACAAAAGAGGTGCAGTGAAAGTTATTCCGAGTCCCTCAGAAACCACTTAATTTAATGAACTTGACTACTAAAGAGGAGATTAGATGCAAAAGATTGCAAGCTAACTCGACATTACAATTGTCATAAGAAATGTGGAAGTCGAGACTCCGCATCTTGTACTCCCACTTGTAAGCTCATAACTGCTGTTACAGCCATAATATTGTTGCACAGTCTTTTTAAGACATGGTCAAATCTGGAAACAGTCCCATGTCCAATTGGATTTAGCATAACAGAAGATACACTGTGCTCCACCTGTTGAATGATCGCCATAGATACTAGAACCCACATACAGCCCATGGACAACTGCTGTGAGTCATTAAAAGATTTATAATCCATGAGTACACATGATGGCCTTGTCATCCCCAAAGCTGTGATATCTTGGTTGACTGCTGAGGTATCCAAATAGAAAACTGGTGTGTGGGACTAAAAGAACCATCAAGTAAAGTTCAAATAAAGACATCATTATAACTGGCAATATATGCGGCCCATAATGTCAATAATTCTGCCAGAATGTGAAAGTAATTGAAAATAAATTCTTCCTTCCTTAGTCAATATCGAACTGATGCCAGAACTTAGACCAGGCAGTTGTTGTAGATGGAGGATGAGGACTCAGTTCCGGTAGTAACAGTCAGAGAACTTTTTCAGTTGAAGCCTGTAAGGCTGATTCATCGCACGTCAAGTAAAATCTAATAACGCCAAAGGGTCTTGCAAGCAAGTTTCATAAACTTGTGTTACCTGTGAAGTAGCTTGAATAGAATGTTGAGAATGATGGCTCTCTAACTTCCAGAAGGTTTGAAGAAAGATATGGTGACTTCCCAGCTGTTGCTAAGTATAGGCTCCTTTTGAGTGGCAAAGGTTTGAGAACAAAGTGAAAGACCATCTCTTGGATAATGAGCACTAAGCTCAGCATTGAATGCAGGGAGTGCTAAGCGGCACTATGTGGGTTACATTGATCCAGCAGAGTGACTGTATAACCTGGATTCATAAAAATGTAATAGTTCGTTCTTCTGGTGGCTGATATATATATTGGCCATGATCAATTAAGATCAGATGTTTACCCGTTCATACTCCTAGTGTTACCACCCATTGACTTTTGACCATAATATTTATTTGCAAACATGAGATGTATTCATACATTGACAGCCATAAGCTACACATGAAAAGTAGTCAATGTGGTCTTTCCCATGAACTATATCTGTAAGACAAAAGGAGCAGAAAATATATACAGATGTAGCACAGCAGGCTTCCTGCTTTATGAACTTCAGAATGTGTGTGCAGAGGTACACACTATGAAAGTACCTGTAAAACTGCACATTTTGCTGCCCATACATTTAGAGTATTGGAGCATTGTTATTAATACTTAAAAAGTGGAAGCTAAAATATCAACTCCAATAAAAGTTACCTGTAGGAAAAGCCAGCTGACTTGCTATTCAAGTAAAATCGCAGAAGCGTTACTTATAGTAACTATGGATGCTGCAACTAAATGATGCACAGAACACTTACCTGTACATAACTAACTGCGGCAGAAACTATACTGCATTATAATAAAGTTTTCTACAGTATACACCATACATTACCATACAAAAGCACTGAAGTCTTCATCACTGATACATTTAAAGTAGATATTAACATTAATCGAACAGTAATACAATGTTACCTGTAGGAAAGGCCAAATGATGGTCTATCCATGTAAAATTTGAAAAGTGTCACGTATGTAACTAAAACAAGATTAATATAACAAATGTGCGTGTGTGTGTGTATATATATAAATATATATATGTGTGTGTGTGTGTGACTGTGCAAGCAACATCATTTGTAAGGGATGCATAAAAACACAGACAAGCGGGATCAAATCCACTGCCACATCTAATAATCCAAGGGGTTACAAAAACTATCTCGCTGAAATCAAAGTCCTGTTAGAAATGGACTCAACAATCCTGATAATGCATGAGAAAACCATAGCAAATTCTGGTTGTCGATAAACTCCATACCCAGATGGACTAAAAGCTGGGATGGATGGCGGTCGGACTTTTCCCACGACAGCAGAAGACCTTGATGATCTAAAAGTCAGAAAGGTCACTTCTGTCTTGGAGCAGAAGAGAACATAACATACATTTCCAGAGGATGTCATCCAGTTATGCTGACATCATTGTAGATGAGGTCATCGGAACAGGGTGGCAACACAATCCCTAACTTTTGTAAAAACCTAAGGGCTGATGTTGAGCCAAAGACTGAGCCATGGTATGCAAAAGGTAGAATTTTTCGTATTGTGTGGTGGATAGGGACATGGAAATCAGTTGGATCAAGACTGATAGCATACGCATCCCATTAGAGACAGATTGATCTCGCCGTCTCCATCTTGAATTTCAGTGATGAAATTAAATAGTTGTGGAATCTCAGGTTGATGATCTGCTTCAACTTGTGATTTACCTTCCCGAATAAGAAACTACTCTGGATATAACCCAGGCAATTGTGGTCTTGCACAACCTCCAATGCCTTTTTCAATGAATGAGCATATCTCCTGTTGTAGAAAGGCACCTTTTTCCCAAACTGACAGTATGTCCGTGAAGAGAGACAAGGAAAATGGCAGTGGGGTGGATAAATGAAATCTGAAACCCCTGACCTGGATCAACCAATCATTTCGAGGGAATAGGGTGATCATGCAAGACTTAAATATGAGTTGGCCTCCCACAAATATCTGTCTGCAGATGGTGGAGAGGGTGGCTCAATATTTAGAGCTAGGGGACTTGAAGGTGGATAAACTTGGTTTCTTACCTCCTCTGTATGGTTGCCTCTTAGCTTGGTTAGGCTGTGGTCTACTGGCATTGGGCTGGGGTCTGTATTGCACATTTGACTGAAATTATCCCTTGTCTCTAGACTGCTTATCATCCTTCTGCATTTGTGACAGCTGATTGTTTCAAAACTCATATGTGGGTTAAGCAGAGAATTGGAGGGGCAGTTCCTGAGCTGTCTTCAAATCTTCCTCAAAATGCAATGGTGACCCAAACAGAGTTGTCCGTAAAAGCAAGAGTATGAAGAGGCTTGAACAATGTGGATCGGAGACATGCATCATGTTGTATGAAGTCTAAGTTGGCTAAAGTAGTCAACACACTGGCCATGACATGTTCAGCTGCCCAGTAATGACTTGAGCAGTTCTGGCTGTCACCTCCCAAGCATTGGTTATTGCCAAATTTCTCTATGGGTTGGAAAATTTCCAATGAGGTCAAATCTAACACTAAAGACATTGTGACCACATTGTGGACTAGCTTTGAAATGGCATGGAACACATTTTTGTCCACTTTATAAAACAGTGGAGTAGACATATGAATGGCTGCTAGATTTTAATTAAGTGCTGGTAGATCAGTACTTAATCTTACTGTAGTCTTAAAAAGACAAAGTCCATAAAGGTGATTAAGTCACTCAAACTGGCAGAACTTTTTTTAAAAATGAGTACAACCTGTATTTAATTATTGTCCAATGCAATAAATCCAAACTTATAGTCCAATCTGAACACTAAGATGGCTTGGATTGTCAGAAGTAAAATGTATGATGCTATCAGTATAACAGTGAAGCTAATATCTAGCAACACCTGGCTGTTGCAAGGGGATGTAATGGAAGAGAGTTATTGCCCTTTGTCTATATTAAACAGAAAACAACAATTTGTATCTTTCAGTAGGCTGGATTCACAAGGTACCAGGCTAAAATCCCAAACATAATGTAACTGGGGAAGGTATCTGAAGGAGAAATTCTTTGGTCATAATGTTATGTCCAGTGAATGTTAATGATGTCCAGTGAATGTTATTGATGTCTAATGAATTTACTGATGTCCAGTGACATACATTTGATGCTCTGAAAGTATTTTTGTCTGGCTCTAAACCATATCTTTATTGCAGGCCCAATATATTTCCTAGCCTGCACAGAAGGGCTCTGTTGACCAGTGTCAGAATATCATGTTAAACTTTTCATATCAATTAGCAGATATTGATGTCCAGTGAATTTATTGATGTCCAGTGAATGTATTGATGTTCAGTGAATTTATTGATGTCCAGTGAATGTATTGATGTCCAGTGAATTTATTGATGTCCAGTGAATTATCAAAATTATTTTCTTGGAAAATCTACTTATTCACAGATAGGTATGAGATCTAATAAAATAATACTGCAGAAAACAGACATTAAAATCACATATTATAGAAACATAAATGAGTAAACTAAAAGTGTAAATGACATGGAAAATATCCTGTATTTAATAATATTTTATTTCTTGTTTTTATCTTCAAAATCACCATCACTTTTGATTTTGAAAAGAAACAAAAGAACATGATTCAGAGACATAATCTACCCCCTACAAATATTAAAACAGAAATAAGCTATACTGGAATGATACTCATAGGAACAAAGCCATGTAATGAATTCCATAAGAAGATATTTTAATATTCATGTAAACTGTGTGTACAAAATAAATGTCATCCTTCCAATATTCATAATGAACATACACTCAAAATGTAACATTATTGGCATACACATGTATACACAACATGTGAATAAAAGCACAATTATATTGCACATATGTTGATTCTTAAACACACTGTACATGTAAGACTGATAACACAAGTCCAAAAACACATGGTACATGTAGGACTGAAAACACTACTTTTTGTGCACCCTGAATAATCAAAGTATTTGGACTACCATTGGCAGATTTCCGACTATGAGGTTTGTTAGGAGTAATAAGTAGAACAAATAGCATATCCCTTATCTTCCAGTTCAATGATGGCAGATTAGGGTCTATGCTATTTGCAGTTGCACTTGTTTTATGAGAAAGCATTAATGGTATTAATGACTTGAATAATTTAGAAAAAATGACAAAATAAAAAAGAACTGATATCAGTTTTGAAATAGCGATAATCATGTAAAATTTTATGACCATAAGTACATACCAATTAGGGCTATCAAAAACCACTAAAAATTTACCCAGGTACCCGCTGTGCCATTTAACAAGTAACTGGGTACTCGTTAGAACATGAAATTCATGTACAAACCTAGTTACCTCACAGAAAAATTTTCACAAACTTTGATTTTTGTAGGGCCACAAAACGAATGGCTTATTTTCCCTTGTCTTAAACCTGTATCTCTTGCTGGATGCCATTTTTAAAAAAATTCTATAATTAACAGTTTGATCAAGCATACGCTTTGCATGAACAAATCGTGGCAGTTTAAAGAATCTGATGTGCTGCTGTAAAGTTAGTCTGGTTCTCTAATTTCATTAATGTCAATGATGCAGACCAGCGTACTGTTGATGATATATGATATTTTGATAGTGTTGTCAACAAATGATTTTTTGAACGGGTATTCGTCATTAATTTTCAATGCCCGGGTTTTTCACTATGGTTGGGTACCGGTTATCCATTGACATCCCAAAATACCAATACCCATCTGAATACACAAAATCTGAATTTTAAATGTTTAAGTCATTTCTTCCCTTGAGCTCCTAAAAGAATTTAAGAAGTCATAAAATATTCTGATAGAAACTATTTAGACAATTACCTTTGCAAGAATTTTTTATTGAAACAAATCTATGTAAAAAGTGTAAAATTTCAAGGTAGGTAGACACTCTGCATTATCATTTCCTCTGGCAATAAAACTTTGAGTTATGTCCCTTTAAAATAACTAGCTTCACTTTTTTAATGCCAAGAAACCAGTGGAGCTCAGTATAGAAAATTGTCCATTGTTTGCAATGCAAACTATTCTTACAGGGTATAGATAGCATGCCATAAGCTTGCAAGGGATAAATGAATACTACTGGTAAGTACCCCTACATATTGGCCACATCTATATACTGGTCACCTGTATATAATGAATGAGGGTTTACTATGAACAAGCAATACCTGATGCAATCATAAACACTGGCAGGATAATGACAATCTTACAAGTGGCTTACAAATGCAAAGTTGTCTTTCTGGAAATACACCTTAAGTGACTCCCAACACATATGAATATCCTGCAGATTTAGAAGAGCAGAAATGACAAGACTAAAATTAAAATCTTATCCTTCTCAATGTGATCAATCAATATCATAAACAGAAATTAGAGTGAGTCCTTTTAAAGTACAGGTATGTAAGCATTAACATTTAACAGCATGTCAACACAATAATGACTACAAACACCTAACTAAAAGAAACACTGTAAGAAAATGTAAACCTGTACAAAAGAAAAGGATTATTGTACTGAACTGATTATATCAGACATATGAATTTCTTCATACTTTGATTGCATCATACATCAACTGCTACAAGTAAATTGCTGTTTGCAATAAATCAGCCCATGACTTTGGTTAAAACAGCATCTGTTCTGTAAGTAATATTGTAATTCTTTTCTTCTTCCTTATTCTCATCCTTAAATAAATATGCTGTAAAACCTGTCTCTTGAGACCACCCTTCTGCTAATAAAAATGGCCTATCAAGACTGGTGGTCTTTGATAAGATTTTTGTGCAAGATCGCCATTTTTCATGGTCAATGCAGCTGGTTTAAAAAGGAAAAATATCTACAATTGCTGTACATGTATATTTCTTGTTATCCATAGTTCTTGTCAAAATATTGCAATCATTTCATCTCAAAGTAATTTTCTATAGTAAGAAACATAGACATCTATTACAAAACATCAACTATTATATTTTATAGATCATTTTGTGCATTTAGGAAAGCATATGATTTACAAAATTAACAAGGTAATATTTATTTATCCTGTCCACATGTTCACTTTACATCTACACAAATTTTATTACTGGGGTTTTGTGGTTTGTCACAAAAGATAAACAATACAAACTCTGAACTGACCACATACATCAGTTACAGGACCTCTGCACTACAATGGTGGCAGTTAGTGACATGTATTCTGCACTACAATGGCAGTTAGTGACATGTATTTTAGTTTGGTTTAGAGTCTGTAACAACTGATGGCTACCTGCATTACTTACATAATTTAGGAACTGCTCTCCAAACTCAACTATTTTAAAAATATTTTTTATAGAACACTCTCATAAATGTTCAGGGCTTCAAACAATTAAATAAAGGAAAGAGGTAGTTACCTCTGTGATCTTAGAACACTTTGCTGTAGAAACTTCTAAGTGGTTATGGTTAAAACAGATTAAATAAACATAAGCAGTTTTCATTTGTTTTTTGCAAAAATCATTCATAGCAGTATCAAAATGCATTTTTTGCCAGAACATCATGATCATTGGTGGCATTTTGCATATGGGCACTGTTAGCCATGCATTTTAATATAACAAAAACGATTCATGCATTTTGACTGCAGTAAAATATAGCATGTGGTCACTTAAATTAGCAGCCACTCAAGTCAGATTTAACTGTATAATCATTCTGAAAAAAATCAGGAAATGAAATTGATCTGAATACATATTATTTTTAGACATTATTTAAAATCCACATGAAATTTTATCAGATAAAATACACATTTAGAAGTATCATACTGTCACATTATGAAAACCAAACTTCACATAGTAATGCAGCCCCTAACAACATCACATATCATTAAGAAAGAATAAGTCTTTGAAGTTCATTAAGAAGCTGAATCTCAGCTCAGCATATCACCTGAAGCAGCTTCATGTGAAGCAAACATCCTCTATTTATTTTACAAGGTATGACAGAACATATGTCTGAGCTTTTGAAATATTTTGAAAAAAAAAAGACTTTCAATTTGCCTTTTATCATTATTTTGTATTTAAAAAGTGATGTCCATTTTCTTCAACATCCTTCTTCTATCATGCTGCTCTTTCTAAAGTTTTTCCCATGGGCTGAAAAAATCAATGAAATGAGTAAAATATTTTCAAAATTATGATAGCATATCAAAGGTAGACACATCAATCTCTCTCTCTCTCTCTCTCTCTCTCTCTCT
>QKMX01346679.1:18784-30017 GCA_003401595.1 Venustaconcha ellipsiformis | reverse complement strand
CAGGGTTCTTCCTCCACCAGTTATATTGGCTGCCATGTATTGCCTATCTTGTGATGAAACATGACGTTAAACCTAACAACAACAACAACTTGCCAAAATAAGTGGAATAAAAACTCAAAAAATAAGCTTGGAGATTGAACAAATCACAGAGAGATGGAGTGATATGCTGGGTGCATATAGAACACATACCCAGTTTGTGCATGCCTCCTGAAGGGTTCATCTTGACAGGAGTATGTGCCATGCAGGTGTCCTTCATGAGAGGAATGCATTTTTGCTGATCATATTGACTCAATGAGACATTGGTTTTAATTGTATGTATTCATTAGGAAAATTTCATGTCCACCCAAATAGACCTTAGACTAGAGAATGCAATATTTGTGACCTTTTTTTAAGGATTGTTTACTCTTTACCTTTATCTTTTATTTTATATACATTTTACAGAATTGTAATACTTTACCCATCTTTTGATTTTGTTGAACTTCTTGTTTACGTTTATTTGGAATGGTTTTATCTTTCTAAAGCTTTTGTGTGCAATTCTTTATATTTACAGTTTTAGAACATTACTTTTAATCAGCATTCTTTAGCCATTATTGTGCTGACATGCCACTGAACACAAATACACTCTTTAGGTCAGTTTCTCAGACACTTTTGTTTGTACAGCTACAAAACATAATGTGTATTTTCCAGCCAATAAGCTGATGTTAAGTGCAAGTTTAATTTGCTAATTTTTTAAATTTTCCAACCTTCATTCATAGATGAATCAATGTGGATCGTAAAACGTAACCAGATCAACACCTTGGATTCATCTTTTTTGCTAGTAATTTCTGGTTTCATGAATATTAATCATATAACTGTATGCTGTGCTAGGTTAATTGGAAAAATGGAATCATTGACAATAACAAGCCTTTGGTTTTAGAGAGGTGTGGAGGTTTCAGGGCAAGTGTGATCAGTGTTGTACAATTACATGACATTTGTGATCTTCCTCACTTATATGAGCACTTTTATATCCTATTATCAGCTGACACCTATGAATAAATGATTATCCATTTTTTTTACATATGATACCCATTGTCACAGGAACCACATGGCTATGCAGTGTTATTTACATGCTAATTGAGCATGCCTTGAGATTTGGCCAGGTAATTCCAGTTCACGCCTTTTTGATGGCAAATGCCCACAAATGAGATAAACTTAGGCTAATAATAGGAAAATGAGAAAAACCATATGGAAATGAGCAATTTATAAAAAATTAACAATGGAGACAGAAACATCGAGGCAGGTCACATAATATTACTAGACTATATTATTGGTATTCTTATAGGAGTATATGACTGTATTGTGAATATATGATATTTATGTTGGTGCATGCATCTTGAGGATTACTATATCACCATGTGAAGATAGGCCACTGTGGATATGCTTTTCACATTGCAATGATTATGTACGCTTCTTATGTTCAGGTTTGTTTCTCTGATACTATTTTTTGTACAGTGCTGAAAATAGACCAGTGCATTAGTTCTGAGAAGTAATAGACCACTATGCTAAAAGTAAGTCAATGTGGCCAATTGTTTATACTTCTGTGATCATGTATATATTTCATGTTTTTAGGTCAGTTTTTCTGCATTGTTCTTATATAGTTATTATTCCTGATATGTGCATGCATACTGAAATGTGTTACATGGTGAAATCAAAAGTAGGTCACCATAACCTACTTTTGACACTTAAGTTACTACTCTTTGCATCTTTAATGGTATTAAGGTTTCTTTGGCCATATTGTTTGTAAACCCATCAAACTGGATATGATTATACATCTTGAGAAGCACACAAAAAGGTAACTGCAACCTGCATCAACAGTTTGATTTGTTATTATCATTGCTGTTAATATTGACAAACACAAAACTCTTTTTTCTGAATCAATATGTGCAGGCAAACTTTGCTGTCTTCTGACAGTTTAATTGTTGGGGGTGGGGGTGAACAGTGGAGTTATAAATAATCCCAAAGAACATCTCTGACATGTCATATGATTTTGTAAAAATATGAAGATAAAGATTGCGCAAATGAATGTATCCTGAGAGATGGTGGAGAAGTGAATCTAGTTGCTTGTTCTTTAAAGACCATGTACAACACCTCACTCATGTCTCCACTATGCCTTTTGCTTCTGCAATCACATGAAGAGTAATATTTAATATTAACATTATATTTAATAATTATGTATTTCCTTGCTTTGTTTTGTACTGTTAATTTAATTTTATACTTACTTTGCTCTCTATTTGTTCCTACAGTGCTGTGATAGGAGAAGTGGACGATGACACAGATTCTTCATTGGATTTCAACACCATCAAAGCAGAGCCACTTAATCCAGTTACTCACTGAAAACCCATTTATACAATAATTGATTTCTTAGAATTCATCATTTTCATTAGGACTTTATCATATTTATGTCATGCAAGGATGATTTAAATACAATCTTTTCCTTTTTTGCATCCTGCATCAGGTCTTGCATGTTTACTTGACTTAAACAAAAGAGATGGATATGCATTTCCATCTCAAATGACAGTGGAATCTGGAGTAATATACAAAATTTATTTCAGACAGAACACAAATTTTGATTTTTCTATCCTGTCAGACAACAATTTTAAATTTTTTATCAGGATGTACTTGATAAAAAGACATCTGCTTTGTATAAATTATTACTTATGTTTTACCAGAAGTGATCTTCATTAAATATTACTGCATGATAAAAAGAATTGCTCATTGGCAGTGGGCACTTTTATAATATGCATACTGTTGCCATCTTGAACCATGTACTTTGTCAGCTAGACATTTTATATGTCGTTTGATGAGCAACAATTATTATCATTTTCTTCATGTATCACATAAACATTTAACAATAGATTATTTTAAAATCATCAAAGTTGTTTTATTGGTTCACTATTGCAGCGGAAAACATGTTCCACATTCAGTTCTTCCTCATCATGACATGGTTTTTAGGGTCCTTCACCGACATTACCAAGAAATGCAACAATTAAAAAGTCAATGAAATGTGTTCTTGTTCATGTGATGGGGCATGGAGGAAATAAGTGATTTAAAAGGAACACCCATGAATAGCATTTACATACACAAAAATAAATTTGCCATGTCTTGGTGAATTTGCACTGAATTGGTAAATAATTGTATGGATGAGAAATAAAAAATATATTGAAGCAATGTGTTGTTCTTGAGTCAACACTTATCATGTTTGTTAGATCCACATCATAAGATAATCATTCCAAATCATGCAGTATGCTTTTACAACTATCTCAGTTGATGATCAGTAATGACCTAGTTCTTGCTCAAGTGGAAGCCCTTTTCAATCAACAGTCGCTCATAAAACAGAACTATTTACATTCCTTTGCTCTAAAACTGTTGCTTAATGGAGAACAGAAGAAAAAATTACATTTGCTTTTCACTAAATCTGGATGTTACTTCCTTATTTCCTCAGTGGAAAATTCCATTCAGAGCTACCTTCATATCACAGTGGAAAATTTCATTCAGAGCTACCTTCATATCACAGTGGAAAATTCCATTCATTCAGAGCTACCTTCGTATCACAGTGGAAAATTCCATTCAGAGCTACCTTCGTATCACAGTGGAAAATTCTTGGATACCTTTATACCCTAGTAGAAAATTCCATTTGTTCAGAGCTACTTTTATATCACAGAGATGCTGATCAAAGGCAATATCACCTGCTATTTTTCTTTTCTTTTTTTTTACAGTGGCATCATTGGTATTTTATTAAGTAGAGTCTATGTACATGGTATTAATAGCACCATGGCAGGTTTGACAGGCTTATAACCTATGCTATTCCAGTCACATGTAACTAGAGATTAGCATGTAGAATTCTTGTCAGAGACCAAAGGGTGATGTGCTTTATTTCTGGGGTACATAATGCAAATAAGTAAAGAAAAAAATGGCACTGATGACCTTCTGTTTGGTAACTTGCATCATAGCTGTATCGGAACATTAATAGCTAGTTGGATCTATTTTGGACAAAATTTTTAAGTGGAACATGAGCTTATGTAACTGGCATTTGTCTATTGTCACATGGGCTGCTTCAAATCACTCAGCAAATTGGAATTTAGTTTTTCTCATTTACTGTAAGGTAGGTAGGTCATAAAACATTTCTTTCTATGTGGTTTGCAGGTCATTAATCTAAGAGCATTAGCCTTTCATACATCGCATATATATATAGGTCAATAGTCTAATTAGCCTTTCATACGTCACATATGCATGTCAATTTTCAAAAGGCATTAGCCATAAGCTGCATTTACACGCATGACAATAATCTAAGGACATTGACCTTTCAAATGTTGCATACATATGCATGTTAATAATCTAAGAGAATTAGTCTTTTATACGTTGCTTACATACACGTCAATAACCTAAGGGCATTAGCAATAAGCTGCATGCATACATGTCAATATAAGGGCATTGGCCTTTCATATGTTGCATACATATGTGTCAAATTTTGTTGTATGCAAGACACTCCATTCAAAAGTAAAATTTAAAACTCTTGCATAGACCTTATAACTGGTTTCATGCATATTTGTTTTGATAGTACTATTGCAATAATTATCTGAATTTCTGTAAAAGATTGAAATCACTTTAGTTGTATCTCATTAATCTACTCATTACATTTATAAAAGTATTGTGAAGATATTAGTATATGGTTTTGATTTAACTATTTGTATTTCCTTCATCCCTGCAAGGTGTACATACCTTAAACATATAATTATACTGGCATCTTACCAGTTTTCTCAGCAGTCAGTTCTCCTTATATATCTCAGAAAGCATCTATTTTGAAATTTTAATCAATTCTACATTTCCTTAGCCTTTAGTGTCTTTTAAAGTAAGTTTGAAGTGAAACAATCAACATCATTCATCATTTTGATAAGAAGTTGTTATTCAAGGTCAGTTATTCTTCATTGTTTACATTACTTTTTTCAGGTCATGGGTGGGATACATTGAGAAGGGTTGGCACTAATATAGTGTGTTCACAATAGAAAACCAGTTCTGAAAAATAGTAATGGACAATTATTTCATTATATGAAAATGTCAGGAGCAAATAAATATATACATTGAAGAATTAAATTAATGATACATTACATGTAGTAGATATATTTATTCCATGGAAAACAGCAATTTAAAATCATTTTGAGACCAACCAATTTTGGGAAATTTAGAGGAACACGTGATGCAGGTTATGATACCACTAATAGATCAACAGTGCATCTTGACATCGTATTGCTACATGTATCTAGTTAATAAAGTATAAAACTCTAAATGGAAATGAACTTAAAAATTTACTTACATGTAAATATTCCATCTTTACAAGATAGATTACTGTTTCTGTATGTGAGGACTAACGATCCATTTAAGGAAATTTATTTTAATGACCTAAATGGTAGGATATTTATGATAGAATGATTTAAGTGATTGTTTGTTTTAGAAAGAGGTGACTAAATTGAGTCTTTGTGTAATGGAAATAATTTCAAAGAAGAATTTGACAGAAATGGAATAATGTTTCAATAATTTATGAGAACTGTTTAGATGCCATGAGTGCAAATATAAACTATTTTCTCACACATTGATCCATCTTTTAAGTGTAAGAGTTAAGATGAAGAAACTATAAAGAAAATCAAAAAGTGAAGATTTAAATCTGTCAAGCCATAATAATACAGATATATCTTTTGCATCTGGACCCATCTTAAGTTGCTTATAAAATAATCTTCCTAGACGTTTATTAAATATTATGTATGCCAGATTCAGTTTCAGCCATCTGCATTTTTAATTTTATGTATCCTTAGGTACAAAAAGACCCATTTTCAAATTAAAATACCTTAGCAGAATCAAATCTTTCAGTTTGATATGTCTGTATATTCAGGTAAGGATAGAGCTTAGTACAGTGTATCATTCCTCGAGTGTGTGTAGCAGGCTATATTTAAGATCTTGTCTTCAAGACCAAACTCAGATTTCTTACATATAATGTTATTGATGTCTATTGACGAGTTAGTGATAAATTATTTCTGGCATTCCACTCCAGTGAATTATCAAAATTATTACTCTTGGAAAATCCCAAAAATTTATAGCCTAGCATAAAATGAAAGTGTGTCTCTTTGTCCATCAAGCATAAAATATGTTTGGTTTATACATTTACATTGCTCAAAAAACAAATTCAATACTTCACACATGGATGTATCTGCTAAACATCCTTCTAACTCTTTGTAATAGTAAAAGAATTAAGAATACTGGAAAATAGAAAAATGAATACAAAGTTTTTGAAGACAATTTATGATGCAATAAAAGCACACAGTATCTGCATTAGCCATGGTTATGATATTAAAACCTATCTACAACATACTGAATCCACAGCTAGTCATGATGGCCACACAGCTATATCTCTCTCTTTTTTTATTATTGATTTGAATATTGACTCCGCTTGTCACATATCCTTGTCTATTTTTTTTCATTTCAATGCCAAATCAAAGAGATTAGTATCAGAAATAAAGAAACAATTTTTGGTTTGTTTCATTATAATGACTGGTCTAGGGACCCTGTGGTATTTTCTGGCTTCCAAACATGAATGGTTCAGATATGTTGTTATATCCCACAATGTGGTTGTAATACACAAAATAAAAGTCCTGTCATTCAATTAAATTATCTTGAACTATGACACATTTTCTCTCTGTATCTGGCTTTTTTGTTTGGTTTTGGTTGGTTTACACTGGCAGAACATTCCTTTTAGTTTTGTGCTATCATTCGTTCTTTATTGTTTTGAATGTATCCAGCAATTTCCTGTTAGTATTTTGTGTTTTGACATGTTCCTGAAATGTCTATATAAAATGACTCTGCAACATAAACACCTTTACAAATGTGTAATCATATTTTCCACCATTCATAGAAACACATTTTCAGTCTTATAAAATCAATCTGCTACCTAATATTGGAATCTGTACACATTTGTTATCAGGTATTCTTTCATTCCATATTGTTCGGTGATTTTTCAGACCAAAATTATAGCATTCTGCCATCTTTATTTTAGTACTAATATTTAATTACCACAATAAAAGAGGAGACACTAGAATTGTGATGAAACTGAGAAATGGAATTTGAATTTCTGGAAATTTTGCCAGGATAAAAACTCGTACATTTGATACTACTTTAATACTAATATGGACCTTATCACAAATTTTTGAACTGCATAATATTTGTAGAAGTGAGTGAAAAGAAGATGCTCTTGTCAGATCCTTTCACTATTATCAACATGAAAAAAAGAAAAGGTTCACACATTATTAATTTTGGTATAGCAGTGCAACTTTTTAGGATCCCATCCTAAAATATACCAAAAATAACGAGCTAAAAGTGAGAATTTTTTTTCTCCATTGTATATTGATAAATATTCAGAGCTTTAACCCACCTTGAACTGCTAAAGCTAGTCTAAAGATGTATTTTTCCAACACATTATTAGACAGTTATGTGTTGTGTGGCCAAGCAATGTCCAGTTCTATCAGCTGGAAGTTTATTAAATGCATCTTGATGGCTGCAGCCATAGGATTGCTGTTAAGCGAGTCATTTGGTTACTTAAACATTATACACAAACACACACACCAATTTGGCAGCTGTTTGATGCCACTAGTTTATATCGGCACAACTACCTTACCATTCTTTGAGCTTGTCACCTTGCCAAATGTATGATACAAATTACTACAAAAAGACTTCTGCAAATGACTTTACTGAAAACTGTCATAGGTTTTGTCTGTAATAGTTCCTGTGTTGCATATGCATAGTCCAGCAAAACAGTGCCTATTAAAGTTCTTAAACCTCAAAACAGATTGGAATCAGTATCTTTACTGAAATTCTAATTGTCTAAAAATTTTATTGCAGTATATCAATATGAAATTCATGACCAATTAAACCCTAAGCAACTAACATTAATCAATTTTACTTTCGTGTTGATTAAAATCCTTTTAATTTCTGTTAACGGCCAAAATGAACAATAACAGTGCTATCTTCGTGTACCTTTTTGTTGCATCTTCCATCACACTATATGATTCACATTTTTAAAACAGTCTTTTTAATAAACAAAAATACCAAATTATATAATTTACAAATTTAAAAGATTAACTTCTGTTACTATATTTCTAAACACCAGAATAGAATTTTAAAGGTCGTTTAATATATAACTTACTTTTTTCTCAAGAAAACAAATATAACTTTCTCACACAAAACAGAGTGATTAGCAAATTCTTGGGTACATGCATCATTCATATTGAACTGTATTCATGAAACTTTATTGTAGCATTAATTAGTTTCATAAAATGGCCCATGTTAGATTTCTCAATTATTTTTGCTATTGGCTTGCACATGTTTTTAGTAATTTTGGTCTAAATGAATCTGTAATGGGTATCTGAGTTGTTTCACAGCACTTGGCATGAAATATCTGTAAGCATCTTAGAACTTTGTACCGACAAACCATACTGATATAAAACGAGGAAGACATGTCTGGAAATATGGGAAACAAAAACCATGTCAGTCAGACTTAAGCACTTTGCTTGACATTGCTTTTATTTGCTATGTCTTCAGATACGTTTATAGTAGCTACTTTTAGACACCTGGCATGTAACAATATAAACGTGTAAGCCAGTAAGAGACCCCCCCCCCAAACTCTTAAGCAATTGTATCTTCTATAAAGTAATTGTATCTTCTATAAAGCAATTGTATCTTCTATAAAGCAACTGTATCTTCTGTAAAGTAATTGTATCTTCTATAAAGTAATTGTATCTTTTATAAAGTAATTGTATCTTCTATAAAGTAATTGTATCTTCTATAAAGTAATTGTATCTTCTATAAAGTAATTGTATCTTCAAAAAAGTAATTGCACCATATGAAATTCAGCTTTCATTACAACATGATCAAGTGGATAAAATGAGTAGGTTTCCATGGCTGTTACATATTTTGATGACATCAATGACATCAACAATAATAATAAACAATAATAATAATAATGATAAAGCTTATGAATAGAAGCTAATCAGAAGATTATCTTTTATTTTTGTAATAAAATAAGAAACAGCATTTTAATGAGCTCTAGCCATGATGTCAACAATGGTGACAGTTTAGTGCAGTTTCATACTACTAAATTACTGGAAGAAATTAAATGAAATGTGTAGATGTTTGTTGTACAGGGTGAATCATTGCATTACAGCTAGCCTAAAATCCACATGAGGAAAGTGTGCAGGTCTGATAATTTTTCCTCTTTTGGCATAAAACAATGGCAATCTAATTGTTCGACTACTTTACTGGCAACCATTTACTCGTTTGTTATAATATTTATTACAAAAGTTCACAACATTTTCTTTCTCTAGCTTTATCAAGTAAATCAAAATCTGTTATCCTATTGATTTAAAACAATTGCTACCATCCCAGCAAAAGTTACAAAAAAATTTTTTGAAATTGCTTTTAAGTTTTGTTACCAGGTAAAACACATCAATTAAAGATACAACAGACTGAAAATGGTTCATAACTGGATGAAGAAATTTTGCAGTTGAAAATCACGTAATTCACTTTCATGAGACTGTGGAACTCAATAATTCTTGATAAATTTTATTTTTCAGAATTTTCTCTTCAACATACAGTACATGTATTAACACATAATTTGTGTACAAATATATGAAACCAACTGATATCCAACTAAGAGTAATTAAACCAGAAGGTTTCTTGGTGAAATTAATAACATAATGGTAAAGAGACTGGAGAGAATTTCAGAAATAAGGATGACAAAAATGCAAGATTGATAAAAAATTGTATAAAATGAAAAGTTCATTATTTAAAGATTACATTTAAAGATTGAAATAGTACTATAATTAATGCCTTTATTGCCTCAGTCAGTAAAAAATTAAACAGGCAACTACACTTCTTAATTACTTTGTTAAGATACCAAAGATGACATTTACAATTTTGCCTAGAAAATGCTTGACATGCTATTGTATGTACAGTAGTTATTACATGAATGTTATGGGAAAATAATAATTTTAAAACATAAAAAATTGGATTTGACCACGAGAACAAATATATAATAACAATATTTCATTCTGCATGCTTCCATAAACTTTTGGCAAGCGAGTGCATTATAAGTCCACCCCTGTAAATTTTGTGCACACATTTTTTTAACATTTCACAATAGCTTTTCCAATGTTTGTTCCCTTAAACAGCCCAATGAAGGCATCCACCATATTGTCAAAACCATCTGTTATCGTTTCCTGATATTTTATCTTCCCCTGAAATAAATAAAAAACAATATTACAAAAAAAAACTGAAAGCTTAATATCTGAATATAATTATCTGGATCACAAATAGCCATAAATTAGATCTAGTGTGTGTTTAACTGCTATGTATTGAATGATGAATGAAAATCATCTTTTCTGTTCTCTCTTAAAATTTCTTTTAAATTACAAGCAAGGTGGGTATAAAAATCCATATAAAATGATAGTATCACTCCAAGATTAATTTTCTAGTTAAAAAAACAACAATGTTAACATCAACTGATATGTAATAGATTACCATGTTTTACATACTAAAATTTAAGTACAAGTCATTGTTTCTTAATGTGGATTATCAAGCTGATAAACAATATTCAGCTGTAGAAGAAAAAGGAGGTGAGGAGGATGGCAACAGTGATGATGAAATACCATCAAGTTTACCGTAAAGACACTAAAGAAAACTGACTGGTTGAAAACACACCTCACTTTCACAGTCATTTCCTGTGACCAATCAGAATGTTTTATGAAACAAACATAAACAGCATAAACAGGATCTTAAAGAAAATTATTTTAGTAAGATATACTTTGCGCCAATAGAAAAAAAACCCTGGATAAAAATCATTTTGGTCCTTTATCAATAAAGTTTTCCATGCATCAAAATCCCCCATATTAAATATATATTACACTGACCTTTAAGTTCATGAGTCTTAGTCAACTTCTGGTCTATTTTCTTATTTCTACTTTGGAATCAGAGATATGAAATGCCAAATATCTTAGAGACATAGAAACAGGCAAATTTTATTAAGGGTAAGAACTGCATTACATAAAAAAATATTGGATTACTTGAGCTGTTTTATTGAATTAACTGTAATATAACAATTTACTTGAAAAATCTGACATACATTTTAACATTTTAATATGATCCTGCTTTATTA
>QKMX01346678.1:19094-33487 GCA_003401595.1 Venustaconcha ellipsiformis | reverse complement strand
AGTGCCAGAACTTACTGGCTACAGCAAGGGGGCATCTCAGTCGTATCCTACAGTCATTTTACATCCGAAAAATCAGAGGGTGAAGAAGTTTTTGCTTTCCTAACAGAAGAAGGCGAAGTTTATGTTTCTCATGCAACTTTTCGCCCACTTCGCTTGGTAGCATGACCCCTGATGGTTGCTTCTGTCAATGGTAAACTGATGATTACTCATATCACTTGTTAAATAGATGTTTTCTCATATCACTGGTTAACATGATTACTCATATTACTGTTACACTGATGTTTACTCATCTCTAGTTAAAAGATGATTACTCATATGCTTGGTAAACATGATTACTAATATCACTGGTAAACATGATTACTCATATAACTGGTTAACAGATGATTAGTCATCACTGGTTTAAAGATGATTACTCATATTACTGGTAAAGCTGATTACTTCTTACTGGTAAACAGATGATTATTCATATCACTGTTAAACATATACTCCAATACTAACCTTGAATTTCTATTCCAGTGGACATCTTTCATATATTCCTGGGTGTAATTTAGCATTCTGATCTCCATTATGATATAAAATGAACAGTACATGAAATTTGCACTTTTTTTTCTATCAGTGACCTGTCCATGGTTCAATGGATGCCCAACTCCCAGAAGACGCAATTACAGATCAAGAGGAAGATGACCCAGATCATGAGATTAATTGTGAAGTATCTGATAACTGCTTAGATGGGACAGAAAATGATGCCATCCATATTAAAATAGAGGAAGAGGGGGAAGATGGCATTGATATAAATCAAGGAAATGAGCAACTTGTTATATGTTAGTGTCCAATAAAAAATTTAGCAAATTTTTTTTATAAACAAAACATTTTTGATGTTTTAGCTGCCCATGACAGCTAGGATTGGCTTTCTTGGTGTGCACTTGAGAAGGGCATTTCCAACCCATTTCTTTGCATATTGTTGTCAATAATGTGTTAAAAATTGCTATTAAAAACATTAGGTGTTTTTTTTTCCCTAACTTGGAACAAAAGATGAATTTGGATTTTAGCCTTACTGGTGAGAAACCAAAAGAGCCTACAAGATGATCTTTTCTCCGAAATGTATTTTCCGTCTGTCTGTTAGCACAAGTTAACACTAACATCCAAAACTACTTGGAGGATTGCCATGAAATTTTACATACAAACTGATTCCATAGTCTAGTTTGTCCACAATGAAAATAGTGCCACTCGCACATCCTCAGTTGCCTTCTTAACTATCTTGTTATTGTGTCTTCTCTAAAATGGATGGTCATATCAGTATGGTGTTTTTATTGAAAGACTTCTTATGATGTCTAGTTGGTACTTGATAAAAATAGTGCCAATCCAATGTCCTGTATGGTCAACACAGCTTGCAAATGGACTACCTTGAAAATCTTATCATTGCTTCTCCTGAATGGAAGGTAATATTGACATGGGTTTTCAGCAGAAGACTTGGTCTAAAATGAAAATGGTACCAGTCTCTAAACTGAAAATGATACCAGTCTGATGGCAAATATGGCTACCATACTGGCCACATTGAAAATCTTAATGCTACTCCTCCTGAATGGATGGATTGTTATATCAACATGGGGGTTTCACTAAATGACTTCTGGTAATCTCTAGTTGGAATTAATATGAAAATGGTGCCATCTGATGTCCAAAATGACCAACACAGCTTGAAAACCTTGTTAGTACTAATCATCCTGAATGAAAATTAATGCTGCCATGGGGATTTTCTACAAAAAACGATATATCTAGCAGGGCCACCACAGCAAATATCTTGAAAATAGTTATTTCTACTCCTCCAGAATTGATAGTCATACCAGCATATTGGTTTTAATAGTTTCTTTTGATGTCTGGTTTGTCCAAATGGTGCCATTCAGACATTTAATGTGCCTTCCACAGTGGTTATCTTGGAAATCTTGTTATCACTATTTCTTTTGAATGAATGGTCATGTCATCTTCTCATAATGTCTAGTTTGTCATAAATGAAAATGGTGCTGATCCAACTTCTGATATAATTGCCATGATGGCCATATTAAAAATTCATGTTATCAGTGCATGTACGTTTTGGTTGCTGGGTGACATGCTTTCACCAAAAGACTTCTTATTATGATATATAGTTGGTACTGTATAGAAATGGTGCCAATCTGATCTTAAATTTGGCCACTATGGCATCCATCTTGAAAATCATGTCATCTTTACTCCTCCAAATTGAAAGTTACATGAACATGGTGTTTGCACAAGAAGATGCCTTGTTGGTTATAAATGAAAACGGTTACAAGTTCATATCCATTATTTCTGCCACAGCAGTTACTTTTAAAATCTTGTTATTGCTGAAGAATATTAGAGATGGTTTCAACACTTGTTAGTTAAAAGGAAGAAATGGTCTTAGCTTTAATTCTTGAAATTCTTTTCAGCCAGTTGAGTGTCAGTCACTTTAAGGGATTCTTGTTGCATTTATTACATACCCTATCTTTTACGGTTGACAAATATTTTTTGCAGTTGTGAATGAAATTGAAAGCCATTTGGAATTTATAAATGTTTGATTAAATGCAGCTATGAATATTTACATGCAGACATCATTAAAAAAACCCACCCCCGTGTGCTTTGCAAAAGTACAATTGAGCAGCCACATTGAAAGCTAGATCAGTCAGACGGGTGTGTGATAACTAATGTATCATAAAACATCATAGATAGGGCTTTCATGAACTCGATTCGTATATATTTTGCTTCATATATTTTGCACTGTAAAAAATTAGGATAATAAACACACATGCTTATTTTCACTTTGTATTTTGTTTCTATTCATTGTAGCAATGATCCAGAATATTCTAAAGTCAATAACGTATATGAAGACATGACTATATGGATACACTATGTTTTATTGAAGAAATGCAGGGAAATCATATATTGAACAGGCAAAATTTATTGTTTGGAACCAGCCTATGTGTGGTGGAATATTAAATACAGTATTTAAAGGAATGAATGTGATTGGATAGCTTAAAATAATTACCAGGAAAAACTTAATCGTTTCAGATGAAGTCTACATTTGGGTGAACTGTACACATTAGTAGACTTGAACCTTAAAACAATTTTTGTTCGGTTGTTATTACTACTGGTTATAAATGGGAGATATTGCTTGGCCAGATTCTCATACTGGGTACCTACAAAGGAATGTTTGAGAAACAAAGAATGCAGAATAATCTTTAAATCACTTTAAAAGTTTGCTTTTGGTTAGATTAGTCATAATTTGTGCCTCTATCCTTCCACTCATGTCAGAGTAGATTCACTAGAGAATGCAATATATTTGCAAGTATGTACTATATTTGGCTCTGACACATTATGCCATTTTATCAGAATTAAGATTTTAAATCTTTGCATTTTTGATATTTGGAAATGAATCAAGTCATATCATGTGTATGTTTTTCTGCAAGTCACCAATCAAAACATTTACAGATTTTGTGACAAGAGGAATACAGTGAAATGTTAAGTGCTGAATGTTCTGATTATTTGGTAGAAACTGAGTATAGGAATCCATCAGTATGTCCATCTGTCCATCAACATCTTAGATTGGGGTTATTGTTAAAGATATTTAATTTAATAGCACCAATACAGTATCTGTTGCAGTTGCCATGACACTGAGTCTCATCATCCAAAATAAAGAATTGTTCAGATGGTTTATGTATAAATGATATCTGCACACTTATTTTTGATTGTTTTTAACATTTTCAGGATCTTTTCTCATCACCTAGACTGGTGTGTAAATGTTTGAGGAATGCACAGCTTTGGGTAGCACATATCCCTATTTGTCCAAGTATCTATATTCCACCATTTCATTCACCAACATAAAATTTATATACAAGCATTTCACAACCTTGGCATGATGAAAATTTTACAACCAGAACTGTATACAAAAGCACTTAAAAATCTCTGGTATATATCTTTTATTAATATGTAGTCATAGTTCTGCTGTCGCAGTTTTCAAAATTTTATCCCAAGTATTGGCCAAATGCAGTTCAGTTTTACTTATGGATTGATGATGCCTGTCCAGGAATAAGTTAGTTTGTCTGTTCATCTGGCACCAGCATTATGGTTAGGGTTTGCGTTTGGATTATTGTCACGAACATTCTCTAGTAGAGTCTTTGCAGTTAGTGTTTAGATGTTCGTTGTAGAGTACTACACCTTTCAGTGAAAATTAAGTAACTGTAACCTGTATTTGATTTGGGTTTACTGATTGATTTAGATTAATTTAGCTACAGCCATCAGTGAAAGTTATTGTAGATCACAGTAACCTATATTTCATAGTTTAACGATTTGTGCTTATGTTTTTCATAGACTTATATTTCAGGTTTAGATTTTATATTCATTTTCTCTAAACTTGTATCACTTCCATAATCACATTACCAGTAATTTGGTATTTTAAAGTGTCATATTGAGTACTATGCCTTTCAATGAAAATGAGGTCAATGTGACCTATATTTCATGGTCAGTTGATATGGTATAATCTTTCTGTTGAGCTTATTTGTTGGGCATTAATATATTATTTGATCTATATGTGCTTCATAGATATATGGTCATCAACGAAAGTAGGTCTGTGATCCATAGTTCATGGTTTACTGATTTGTGCTTATCTTTGCTTTAAAATCCTTTTCTCTTGGCATTGGTTTGTGTTTAAATCAATTTCTCTAACTATTGTTGGTTGAGTAGTATAAGTTGATATTTAGATGTATCAATCTGTTGGTAGAGTATACCAAATTGGTATTTAGAGGTATAGCTTTATGGGTCGAAGAGGCCAAAAAAATCTACTAATTCTGGTATCCCATGAAAAAATTAAATTATAGTATTAAAGGTTTGCAATCTGGCCATATTGCTATTGTACATTTTCTTATTGTGTGGAAAAAAACTAGTTTCCCCATGTATTGAAGAAACCTGCCTTCTCTGGAATTCCATTTTCAAAATCTGAAGGAGAGCTTTGAGAAGCCTTTAGTTAATTGTCCTGCCAGCATTAAAAAAAAATCAATATTTCTGATGGTCTTGCAGTTTTTGGTCAAAATATGAAATTTTGCATTTAGTTACATTTCTCTTAATTTATTACATGTCTGGTCATAAAATTCTGTGCCAGGGTTTATTCATCTTAAGGGACATCACTCATTGCTTACAAAAATAGGTCACAGTTATTGACATTTTAGATTCAGTTTGGTTAAGAGACCAGGCAGCAGCAATGCAGGCAATGTATAGTGTTAGATGGAAATGTTTAATTATTTTTTTTTTACAGATGGTACCATGGTTCCTGCACCAGCTTTAGGGGGCCCCTATGGGGAGTCATCTGATGTCCTTGGCTCAGACACACAGGATAAGAGTTCCGATTCATCAGAAAGTCTTGAATCTCAGGTAATTGCTAGTGACCCAAAAGTAACCCTTAGCAACCTCCAATTACACCCAAGTAATGTGGATTTGATTATGATGTGTCAAGCATGGTGTGATGTCAGATGAATTGATGACATCTGACTCAACAGTGACAATGATTTCATCAGAAAGATCATGATTGTCTGAAGGAGATGGTAGTGTACCGACAATAGTCTGACCACGAAACTTCAAACAGCAGGGGACCATGAGTTATCCATCTGTCACTTTCACAATCTGATTTGGCAAGTACTTGTTGCTTGCAGTTGTACAAATAAACATGGAGCTATTGCATGAATATGTCTTTCTTTTCTGGTGGCAACATTTTGGTCAACACTGTGACTTTGCGTTATGATTTTGATATTTCAGTAGACAATATGAAACTGATAAAAAAGTAGTTGGTTATGGAAGTTGTCTGCTAGGAGAATTATCACATTACCAGAGAATCCATGTGGTTGAACAAGTATGGCTGCACCTTTGATTTGCTTAGCAGTGAGAGCAACATATAAAAGTTTGCCAATTTTATCTTAAGCTTTTTTGGTAAGATGCAGTTTCAGAAGTAAGTAATAACCAGTTAATAGCAGTATTTGACCCATTTCATATGATCATGAAATAATTCAGATATTGATGTATCTGTAGTTTTGCTTTTGCTTCTCACTGGTACAGCAGGATAGCTTTTTAACTTGTAAGAAAACATTAATTATATAAAAGTTTGCCAATTTTATCTTAAGCTTTTTTGGTAAGATGCAGTTTCAGAAGTAAGTAATAACCAGTTAATAGCAGTATTTGACCCATTTCATATGATCATGAAATAATTCAGATATTGATGTATCTGTAGTTTTGCTTTTGCTTCTCACTGGTACAGCAGGATAGCTTTTTAACTTGTAAGAAAACATTAATTAGTGTACATGACCATTGCTTTCGGCACTGAGAGTCAGCACTTCCAGGATCTATATATTTTAGATTCTGTTGGGATAGTCAAGGTGCAGTTGCTGTATGGATCATTGTTGAGCTTGCTGTAAAGATATTTGTATAGTCAATCCAAGCACTCAAGCAGTCAGATTTGTCAGGTAGAATAGTTACCCATTTGTCAGCTTTATATCTGTATCATTACTGGTGTGCAAGGTATGAAAACCAGTCTAACATTGTATTTTACCAATATGTGTAGAGTTAGACATCTGTGACCATGATCTTACTGCACTTAAGAGGAAAAAATACTGGGACAGTTTTAATGAAGAATCCAAAGTTTAGAGTGTACTTTACAGTGGTTGTATTACATACTGTTTATTGTCAGATTACATTGAAAACAGATGTAAGGGTACCAGCATACAAGTGGATTTTTAAAAAATATTAAACACAGACTTTCTGTTTATACAAAAACATTTAATTTTTAACTGCTTTTTGTCAAACTTTAAAACAACCATTTTCTAAAAGACCTTCTTCATACCATGATATCAAGTTAAGCAGGGTAAAGTTAGCATATTTACTCCATAAGCTTAAATTAGTTACGTGAATTTTTTAAAATGAACTTAAGTAGTTATACTTGTTTCAAGTGATTCTTTCTGTGGTTTTATTACATGGCCATGTGTCATTCAGCTGTTTATGGAGAGTATAAAGCAAGAAACATTTTTGATTTTATACAATGCATGTTTTCAGAGCCTATTTGTTGTTGATTCCATTGAGTAATTACCATGCATAAACCTTGAAAAAGCCAATCTCATCCCCCCAAAAACAACAAAAGTTAGAAAAGACAGGAAAATGTTATTTTTAATAGTGTGGAACCAGGTTTATAACAGTTGCCACTTTGAATCAGACTTGTTTAGAGTGTTGCTGTATCAAAACTGTATCTGGGGTGGTTTCTCTAGAACGTGATTCTGTAGCATGTGGGTGAAAAACATACAAGTGATAATTATCTCCTTTTAAGTATAGCTGATTTTACTAATATTTTAATAAGCTAATATAGAATGACTTTCTCTTCCAAATAGCTTTACCATCTTAGATGAAGTATGATTGGTAGACTCTTAGCATACCACTTTTCACATTCTTACAAGAGATGACAGTGCCCCATCTGGTCCAGCTGTAATTACTGAAATACAGAAACAGTTAAACAATGTGTCAAATGCTACCAGTTGCTAACAGATAGTTGGAAATTATCCTGATAAGGGTATATTCCAACTCAAGGCACCAGCCTTATTACTTCTGAATTTTAGACCAATACATGGTATATAAGTGATATCACCTGGTCCTATGGTTTGTTATGTTTGGGGTTTGGGGCTTAGAGGGGATTCATGACCTCCATGACTTAATGGCACAGTGTTCATTCTGCTTTATTAAATGTAGTTTGTATTATTAATAATAATAGCAACTAATGTTATCTTACTAAAATTAGTATTAAAAAAATCAATAGTGCCAGTAGTCGTTCAGGTTCGTTATGACACTCAGATTTAGCCAAATTATTACACCCAATAGAAGAGATCTTTTGAATATATAAAGTAGCTAGACATTGTCAATTTTGTTTTAGTAATAAATTTCATATTTTATGCATGTTAATAAGATATTTTATGAGTTTTGTTATATGGGTTGTTTGTCTCTATCGTTTAGAAAACTTTAAACATAAATGCCATCTATTTAGGAAATTAGTGCATTAGCCAGTGCCTTAGAATCATACAGGTTCATGAACCATGAAAGTCTCAATTGATTATTTGGTGACAGAAGCAAGAATAAGGGTTGGTATGAGTATCAGGCAAGAAAATTATTTTGAAATCAGACTATTTGTTTTTCTTGTTTTATTTTTCCAGGATAGCAATAGTTTACCTCAGGTGTCCAGTGAAGGTAGCATAAGTATTTCTCTTGCTGGCAATGCCATCTTAACAGCTGACATAAGTCCTGGTATCCAAGCGATGGCTGAGATTGGTCAAGGTGACCAAATGACCTCTGACATGATGCACACTGTCCAGGCCATTACTTTGTCAGACGGAAGCACTGCATTCATTCAGCATCCAAACAAAGGTGATTAAACAAATTTAGAGAGATGAAAAACAGGGGTAAATTTATCTGGTTAACAATTTGTTCTTTTCTGGAATTTGCTATGAACTTTATTGACTATTGCTATGACCTTTATTTTCTATTGCTGTGACCTTTGCTATTAAAATGGATGTTTACATGTAATGCAGTCGTGATGACATATAACCTTTAGGCAGACCCAACCAGGCTACATTGGAGTCTCTAGCTGCAATGCAGTGACTTGAAAGCAATTGCAATTCATATTCAAACCTTCTTATTCTTATGAGGAAATTTTAGAGTTAGCATTTGATGAAACAAAAACTAGTATGAACATGGATTATTGTCCCTACCTGAGGTCAGCAAATCTGTATTACAATTGGGCATTCTTAAATTTGAATGTGAATTTAGGATGATTACACCCACCATATTGTTAGTATATGTATTCTCAGTACACCGTATAAACTGATATCACATAAGGGTTATTGCTAGTTCCACAAACCTATGCAAATGACCAGTTTCATATAGTGACAAACACTTCATATCCATCATAGTTCTCTGTCCCTTCCAGTTTGTATCTATATATATATATTTTCCTTGTATGTGGCAACTACCTGCTAAATACAAGCAGAAGCCACTGGTATTTTTTGGCATATATCAGCAAGCAGTCATGAGGGTTTCTTAATCCACTTGATTGAAGGTGTGGGAAGGATCTAACAATAGTGGTGTCTGTTTTTACAATATTATATTAGTCAATTCAGATGGTAGTGGCCATGTCTGTCTTTACATCAGTCTATCTGTCCATCCATCCATCTATTAGACATGTTTCCATAACTTTTATTGCTTTGGTCTTTTTCTCAAATGTTGAATGTGTTTTACCCACAGGTAGATGGCAAGAGCCTGTTAAAATTTGAGGCTGTTAGATCCAAGGTCACTGGAGTTGAAAATATGATTGGGGTTATGTGGTTGTCCCTGTAATCTGGTTGTAACCAGATTTGAAAAATATTTTGTCCAGCAGATTTTGAGGTTGCCCAATTACCTACTGCAAAATTGCCCCAGATCAAAATTTTTCAGCAAACATTTTTGTCATATATATGTAGTATATAATAGATGTTGACACACCTTTTTAATTTTTTTGAGATCAGGAAATATTAGACCTGAAACAGTTGCCTGCTTTTGATGGTGTTTTCTTGTCAGAAAAATCAGCTATATAATCTGTAATGATACTGATGGGTAACCAGACTTGGTGTCATGTTGTATGTAGATTTCTAGTAGCAAGCCACCCCTGACTAGAAATTTATCCATATTTTATGTTTATCTGAATTGATTGACATCATTGTGGTTCATGATATCATCAATCCAGTCTTTGTCTAAACTGTCAAGTAAATGTATGCTTTCCGTGGGAGATTTTTTTTAGTCATTACCCTACAAGCCAACATAGTATGCAACAACAACATTGATACTTGTCATGTTGATTTAGCAGAAAGTTACCCAGTAGAAACAAATATTATGTGCTATACTGCAAGTGTCAATTTTTTTCACTGACCAATTGGAAAATGTACGGCTGGATTACAGGCATTCGGTCTATCAAGTCAAAGAAGAAAGATACTTCTACCATGTATTGGTGTGTTGACAGAAGACACAAGTTTGCTAGTCTTGTTTATTTCAGGGTTCACCCAGAGGGGCTGGTTAGATGAACTGTGATGTTTCAATCAGCTAATGAGTGGCCTTCTTATATGGATTAGTGTACCTTCTTATTAGAAATCATTCAATACTCAACCTGGGAATTATATGGAGATAATTCTGACATGATGCTAAAGGTACCAAGAGGGACAATCTATTCATCAAAAGTTTTGACATAGAAGAAAGAAAAAGTTCCATCATAATTTTAACATGATCATTTTTTAAATAACATTCCTTTGGTTGCCTGACTTGTTTTTCCTATTGGGAAAAATAATTGCTCAGCATTAAGTTTTGGTTCGCCTCATGCAGTGGATTTTTCTACCTTAATTGATATCCCTTTTCTGCATGGCAAGTTACGTTTCACTGGCAATTTTTCATCAAACTGTTTTGTTTGACTACACTTGGCCAAGGGTAGTGTACAGTGAGGCTGAACAATGAAAAGTTAAGGTCACTGGAGTCATTATTGTAATTACTTTTGTTTGTTTTTGTTAAGCCAGATTTCCTGGTTGCAGTTTTCATTTAACTTTGTAGGTAGTCTTCATCTGAGGTAATGCACCTTGGTATTGATTCTTGGGGTCAAATGGCAAAGTTCAAGGTCATTGGAGCTGTAATTGTCATTATTTGTTCAATGTGATAAATCCACATTCCTCAAGTTAGCCAGTCTTCATCTGAGGTTATGCACCTTGGTATTGATTCTTGGGATCCAAGGGCAAAGTTCATGGTCACTGGAGCAGTAATTTTCATTATTTGTTCAACGTGATAAATCCACATTCCTCAAGTTACCCAGTTTTTACCAATTTCATTATTGCATTATATTTGAGGTTAATGCTGTGTCTGCAATTGACGTATCAGAGGTTATGATCACATTATGTGAAATATGAGTCCAATTTTCTTCAGCCTTCATTGTATAGTATTTATATTTTTCCAATCATGTCTAGAGGCTGACAAGTTTAAAGCCAAGGTTGCTGGCACTAAAAATTTTAAATTTGTCTCACACACACACACACACACACACACACAAACATACAACAAATACACGCACATACACACACAGCATGGAGAATTTTCCTTTTGATAGAGGGTTAAAATTCAGTTACTGAAGTTCAGATTTTATTTGGTTCATGCATAAAAATATCAGGTCAAATCATTAAAGGGGAAAGTCATTTGTGATAAAATTAGATGTTCATTGTGCATGTCAGGTTTCCAACTTATGAAAGTCGATGAGATAGAAGACTTGATAATCTTTTTGTTGAGATGGTTATTTCTCTCTCAGACTTGCTGAAACCAGAAAACAATTTGAATTTGTGAGGAGTATCACCTTCCAGTTAAAGTTTCTTCTTGAAATAGGTTGCCTGGTCATATTATCTTAGGAGAACTACTAATGCCTTGCAAATCTAGCTGTCCCAAATTAAAACTTTTAGATAAAAAAAATTGTTACAAGTAATCTGCCCACCCAAATGGCAGTTAGAGTGATCTTCCCTTATTGGCTGCAAATCCTGTGAATATCATGGTTCCTACTTCTGCTTGTGCTGATTTGTACACTCTTGAGAGAAAAGCCTTGCAAAATCCATTACCAGTTTCTGGAAGTATTACCAACTACTAGTTGGAGAAGTCTTCAATTCAAAAGGGAAGTATACTCAGATATTTCCAACTTGTCTTTCTTCCTCTGAGAGCAAAATTCTGCCTTTACAATATTATCACTTTGCCATTATCACACACTTAATAGTAATTAAGTACTTGCATGGTAGCCTATGCATCACCTCACATAGTTATTTATAGCTACAATTACATATTACATGTGCATGTAAGTCTGGTGTGAGTTATAGAAAACTCTTAATATATGTATAATTTCCACTATGGTTGGATACACACAGGTAAGTTTTCTATACCAGTGTAGTCTTAAGGTCTGTACACCAAGCTTCACTGAATTTATATGTACAGGCCTTCATTGGGCCTTTCTAATGGCAACATTGTTAATTGATATTACTATTCTGATGCTTCACTGACTTCATTGGCTGCTAGGTGTGCCATATTCCAGGTATCATATTTTTATAAGGTATAGCACTACACTGATATTAAGTTCATAAACAGTGTGCAATGATACACATGTTGATATATTCTGCTCTATTTGATTAGACCATGGGCAAGATCAGATGTAAAATTTACAAGCTATGGACAATCATTCCAATGTGTTAGTGTGTTCTGGCTGTAAAGCTGGTAACTCGTATGAATTCCGTTCAAAATTGACTGAAGGTCAGTGGAATACTGTGCTAAGGGCATCTAAAGGGAAAGCACAGGTGCACACACTGAAGGATGAAGATGCCACAAGTCTACATGCTGACATATTTGCAGTGCTGGAATTTCTTTTGGAAAGATGTAAATCAGCCCATGGTGCATCATCCACAAAACATCGAAAATCAGCACATTCAGAGGCAGCTCCACCCCACCCCGCCCATTCACCACCACATCAGTATACACCCTTATTGGCAATATCAATAGGCTGTTCAATACCAGGGTTTGACTTAATATTGATTGCTGGGGAGTGGTATAAAGAGTAAATCAAACAGCATAAATTACAGCCAATGCACAGACTTGCTATGTGGATCAAGCATCCTGTACCCAATCCCAGCCTCATGAACTTGACACTGTCATTCATATGAAGTTGACCCTGTTCCATTATGATCAGACTTGTCCATATACACCTGATCCATATACACTTGACAACAACTGATCATACATTATATAAGCAACCAGAAGAACAACCTTTGTCCAGTTTGAGGAACCCTATCTATAAAGGCATTCACATGGGTCAGTCTAATCCACATAGTGCACTAGACCAGGGGTCTCAAACACTTATGGCCTACCAAGCTATATCCTGTGTGCCTGCAAAACGATTGGCGTCTCAAGGTATCATGAGAGATAACAAAGGTGGTATGACCATTGAAAATGCCCTCATGCACCCCTCAGGATGGTTTGAGTCCATTGCACTACACAGTTACTACATACATTGCCCAGCTTAGTGCCCAAATATCCAAGAGATGATACTGCTCAATATTCTCAAACCTTTGCCAGTCATAGGGAGCCTCAGAGGTTGACTGGAAGTCACTGAATCAAATTCAGGAACTCCATGAGTATAGTGAGTTACAGACCTTTGCACTCTTTTCCAGCTACTTTACAAGTAGCACAAGGGATGTCAAACTCCTCACCTTCATCAAAAGATGACAATGCTTGCTCTCAGATTCCTACATCATTACTAGACTTTACTATGATGTGGGGAGACTCAGCTTTATGGGCTTCAATCAAAAAAGTTTTCCATCTTTTACCATCAGAGATCTGCCCTCCTCACTCCTTGTCAACTATATGAATCAAAGCCCTCACATCAGTTTATATTTTGACTTAAAAGAAAGAATCTACACTCAGATTACTTCTGCAGTCTGGCAGAGTTACTGACGTTATGGACTGTCATCATTATTAGTTACAAGAACCCAGCATCAACTGACTATTTTTCTCACAAAAACACTTTCAATCAAATTTTTACCAAAATCTTACAAGTCTCACACTCTAGCATTACAACCCCAGCAGTTGACCAACATACTGCAGCCTTATGGATGACAATACTATACTCCATACATATGGATTGAACATCTTTTAATGACTGTCAGCAGCTGGTACACAATGTCATGGCAGTGAGCTCTGTGTTGGACTAAGTATGGGTGGCAATCTTCCAATGCATCTTATATTCTCCCACTACCTATGGTGGACTAAATGTATTAGCAGATTCATTTTCTTGGAACAGGCAACTGGTGCATATGGAATGGTCTCTTCTTCCCATGGTTTTCAAGCAAGTTGTGCCTGATGGAACCAGCCACTGGTGGACCTATTTGCGAGAAGATGAAATGTTGAACTTCTAAGCTTTCTTACTAGTGCAAATCTGAAAGCCTGGGCAGTCGATGCTCGCCTCATATATTGTAATGGCCTGGATGCATACACTTACCCTCCAAAATCTCTGATTCTAAAGGTGATACAAAAAGCAAGGGAACCAGAGAGTAATATTGTTCTGATTGCCCCTCTCAGTAGCGAGAGGCCATGGATCAAAGATCTCATCAATAAAACAAGAAAATTGAGATATTCCGCTCAAACAATGGTAGGTGTTTCATTCCAGTGCAGAGCTTCTGAACCTGCTCATCTCAATCATGTTAAAGAAGTCAATCTGAAAGCCTGTTGTTGCCAGAATTGCTCAAGCAAGACAGTTTGTTTGTTTGTTGTTGGGCTTAACGCCATTTTTC